>JAJTUV010001202.1:1662500-1796965 GCA_021653895.1 Mastomys natalensis
GCCTGGTGATTTGTGGTATCTGTTGACCCAGGCCATATCACGTCCCTACAACATAGCCTGGAGGTGCTAGTAATCTAAATGACTCTTCTAGCTAGGGGATCCTCAAGCTCCCGCCACCATTACTGGAGATACACAATAGTCTAAATGACCTCTCTGCTATCTACAAGTCTGAGATTAGAAAAGATCCTTCCTTAGTCCCTTAAGATAAGGCAGGTAGCTTATCTCTAGAACCCAGGCTCATGTAAGAAATTATATGTGCTTTGCATTTACTTTTAATGTAATTATGCTTTCTTATGCACCAGGATTGTACTGCACCAGTAAATATTTTTCAAAATGCTATTGTGTTTAAGTATGGTGATAGTAAACCCCTGATATTGATTCCCTAGAAGTTTACTCAAGGTTGACAAAGTCACCCTGAGCTAGGTTTTCATCCTCCCCTCCTTGTAGTTCATTTCCCTGACTGACTTGGCCACATGCAGGGTCCCCTCAACTGTGCTCAGAAAAATCAAGAACATCCATAATCTGAGGAATATCCAACTTGAAAAATAAGCTTTTGATTATTCACATTTGATCTGTATTTTAAGATATCTCATGTGTGAAAAATCACAATGTATGGGTAGACACAATGTTAATTTCTGGTGACACTGGCCAAGACTGAGTTTGCAATAGGCTGTCATTCACTTGACTTTATACCTTCATAGAACGTGAAAGATGTGAGTTTTAAATTGATTGTTCCCTTTTATTTATAGACCAAGGAGAGTATTTATAATTAAGACAAATAATTGATTTTATAATGAATGTTATTCTTATGCTGGGTTCTCACTATATAAACAAAATTTATTTTGACATTTTTTAAGAGACAGAAAGGACATCAGCATAAATAAATAATCATTTTAAAAGTAATTTAAAGCCAAGCAAATGTTTGTCTTTAGTTAACAGAGAACATCATAACAAATGAAGTGCATTATCCTTTTAGGTCAACACGACTGTTACATACTACCATCTCGGCCATTTCTGTTGATCTAAAGAATCAACTGAAAGTGCGTATCATGAGACAAAACATATTGAAAGCATTAGGCGGGTTCTATTCATGTTTCTTCTTAGAAAATGTTTACTTTGGTGGGGAACAGTGTTTTCCATCCCAGCTTAAGTATGCATTTAAACTAATCAGAGCTGATCCTTTGAGGTACTGGTTCTAAAAGAAATAAATCTTTTTTTTTTTCTTAATTAAAATAAAAAGAACATGATTTAAATAAATTTATGGCGTATGGGGATATACCTCCCCTTTTTTATTTTATGAAGATATTGTTTTAAAGTTCCATGGGACCCTTCCACAGTCCCTTTTCCTTGACAATTATAAGGAATCCCAATAATATGGGTAATGTTAAATTGCTGCCAAAAAGTCTCAAATGTTCAACTGTGATAGCCAGTTCCATTATCTGTTTGTTTGTTTGTTTCCTTGTTTTTCTTTTTTGTTTTTCTTTTATTATTGGATACTTTATTTATCTACATTTCAGATGTCATCCCCTTTCCCCATTCCCCCTACCCCCCAAAACCCCTTATCCCACCCTCTCTCCTCCTATTTCTATGAGGGTGTGCCCCACCCATCCACTCACTGCTCCTCCCAGCCCACAAAGTCCCCCTCACTGGGCACCCAGCCTTCAAGGGAGCAAGGCCCTCCCCTCCCACTGATGCCCAACAAGGCCATCCTCCACTACATTTACAACTGGAGATATGGGTCTCTCCATGTGTACTTCCAGGCTAGCTCTTTAGACCTTGGAAGCTTTTATTGGTTGGTATTGTCACTCTCCTCAAGCCCCGCCAACTCCTTCAGTTATCTCTGACTTCTCCATGGGGACCCTGTGATCAGTTTGATGGTTAACTGGGAGCAAATGCCTCTGTATGTCAGGCTCTGGCAGTGCCTCTCAGGAGACAGGTATATCAGGTTCCTGTCACCATGTACTTCCTGACACATCCATAACAGTGTTTGCATATGGTGATTGCACCTGGGATGCATCCCCAGGTGGGGCAATCTCTGGATGGTCCCTCCTCCAGTCTATGCTCCACATTTTGTTTCATATTTGCTCCTGTATTTTGTTACTCCTTCTAAGAAGGACCGAAGCACCCACACTTTTGTCTTTCTTCTTCTTGGGCTTCATTGTGGTCTGTGAGGTATGTCTTGGATATTGTGAGATTTGGGGATAATATCCACTTATTAATGAGTGCATATCTTGTGCGTTCTTTAGTGATTGGGTTACCTCACTCAGGATGATATTATCTAGTTTCACGCACTTAAAAATTTCATGAATTCATTGTTTTTAATAGCTGAGTAGTACTTGATTGTGTAAATGTACTACAATTTCTGTATTCCATTCCTCTGTTGAAGGACATCTGTGTTCTTTCCAGCTTCTGGCTATTATAAATAAGGCTGCTATGAACATTGTGGAACAGAAGTCCTTGTTGTATGTTGGAGCACATTTTGGATATACGCTCAGGAGTGATATGGCTAGATCTACATGTAATATTATGTCCAATTTTCTGAGGAACCACCAGATTGATTTCCAGAATGGTTGTACCAGCTTACAATCCCAACAGTGGATGAGTGTTCCTCTTTCTCCACAGTCATGCCAGCATCTGCTGTCATCTGAGTTTTTAATCTTAGCCACTCTAATTGGTGTGAGGTGGAATCTCAGCTTTTTTTTTTGATTTGTATTTCCCTGATAACTAAAGATGTTGAACATTTCTTTAGGTGTTTCTCAGCCATTCGGTATTCCTCAGTTGAAAATTCTTTGTTGAGCTCTGTACCCCATTTTTAACAGGGTTATTTAATTGTCTGGAGTCTAATTTCTTGAGTTCTTTGTATATTTTGGATATTAGCCTTCTATCAGATGTAGGATTGGTAAAGATCTTTTCCCAATTTGTTGGTCGCCATTTTGTCCTGTTGACAGTGTCTTTTTCCTTAGAGAAGCTTTGCAATTTTATGAGGTCCTATTTGTTAATTCTTGATCTTAGAGCATAAGCCAGTAGTGTTCTGTCCAGGAACATTTCCCCTGTACCCATGTGTTTGAGACTCTTTCCCAGTTTCTCTTCTATTAGTTTCAGCGTGTCCAGTTTTATGTAGAGGTTCTTGATCCACTTGAACTTGAGCTTTGTACAAGGAAATAAGAATGAATCAATTTGCATTTTTCTACATGTTGTCCTCTGGTTGAACCAGCACCATTTGTTGAAAATGCTGTCCTTTTTCCACTGGATGGTGTTAGCTCCTTTGTCAAAGATCAAGTGACCATAGGTGTGTGGGTTCATTTCTGGATCTTCAATTCTATTTCATTGATCTTCCTGCCTGTCTCTGTACCAATACCTTGTAGTTTTTATCACTATTGTACTGTGGTACAGCTCGAGATCCAGGATGGTGATTCCCCCAGAAGATCTTTTATTGTTGAGAATAGTTTTCACTAAATTGGGTTTTTTGTTATTTCAAATGAACTTGAGAATTGCTCTTTATAACTCTATGAAGAATTGAGTTGGAGTCTTGATGGGGGTTGCATTGAATCTGTAGATTGCTCTCGGCAAGATGGCCATTTTTACTATATTAATCTTGCCAGTCCATGAGTGTGGGAGATCTTTCCATCTTCTGAGGTCTTCTCGATTTCTTTCTTCAAGGACTTGAACACTAGTTTCTTTTGGTAATACCATGTGTTTAGGATTCTTGTACACCTTTTATGGTTTAATGGCTTCCTTCTTATTAATACTTAGTAATGCTCCTTAGCCTGTGTGTATCAAAGTATACATTCACTCACTAGCTATCCACCCATTCAGTTGCTTTCAGTATTTTACAGTTATAAAGTGGGCTTACCTGTAAATTTTTTGTTTGGAAATAACTATCCTACTCAGGTTGTTTGGGAAAATATCTAAGAGTTAATAATTTATACTAAGAGCAGATTTAAAAATCTGCCAAGGTATTTTCCTGAATGTCTAGTCTATTATGTATCTCAGCAATAGAACAAAGGGCTTATGGCTCTACATACTCGACCATGCTTTGGGGTGCTGTGGTGTACTTGTGTAGTGAAGCCTGCTATACTGAAGCTGTTCAGTGCGTATCTCTCTAATGATCTGTTGCCGGTGTTTTATTAGAGTCCTTTGTCATCTGTGTGCTTTCTCAGGTGTAATGATTATTCAAATCTTTTAAAATTTAATATCGTGTTGTATTTTTTCTTATTACTGAGAACTGAAAGTTATTTGTGTGTGGTGGATAACATATCAAATGTGTTTCGTGTATAATTGGCTCACTCTGCCTACTATTAATAAATATACATTCTATAAACTAATGTTAAACTTGATAGAGCTAAGGTGCATGTGACCCGGTGTTTTATACATGTTTCAAAATATCTAGCTTCTTAAATTAAGGGCTTAAAAGTCTATGTCGATTCTGAGAGCACATACATTTTGTGGGGTCAACTTTAATTATGTTTAAGAGATGAAATATTATGCCGGGCAGTGGTGGAGCACAACCTTAATCCCAGCACTTGGGAGGCAGAGACAGGTGGATTTCTGAGTTCAAGGCCAACCTGGTCTACAGAGTGAGTTCCAGGACAGCCAGGGCTACACAGAGAAACCTTGTCTCGAAAAACCTAAAAAAAAAAAAAAAGAGAGAGAGATGAAATATTAACATTTAACAATTGTATATAAAAATTCTAAGGGTTCTAGAAGCTTTGACTGCAATAAGGAGTAAGTGAAGATATTTCTAAAGAAAGACAAGAATTTACACTTGTGAAAACATAAAATCAGAGTTCTGACAGGACTTGAAATGATTATTTTAAATCATGTCATCTCTCAAACATTCAATGCATTGTGTACTAAAAGAAAATCTTGAAATGCACTATGAATTTTCATGGCAACATGTGATCCTAAGATCATCAATTAGATAGTCCTCTCTAGCAACTAAGGCAGGAAAATTAAATAAATAAAATATTTTGTCTTAGCTGGTGTCTAGAAAGATGCTCCCAATAGTTAGGTCAGTATGACAAAAATAAAAATAATAAATAAATAAAATCAGCAAACTTACTCACTGAAACTCTGGATGCTTTATTTCTTGCCTGTTTCTTCTAAACACATAAAAATAAAAAAGTGATAACAATGTTTCACTTAATTAATTTGAATTTTTGAAATGCACTAATTTTAATTAATTTTAAAATTTTATTAAATATTTTTTTCATTTCTCATGGAAGTATTCAGCCTTCACTGTCTAAGCGTTGATGAAAAGTGGATCTGTTCTTTCACTAATTTGACAATAATAGAGGGAAACTGGAGAGACAATCAGAAAAATAATCCACCTGCAAAGTGCCCTGTAAAGGACTAAATAAAAATAAAGAAAAATATCATACTCTGGTGTTTGCATCGGAACCATAAGGGAGTTGTGGTAGCAGTGGGGTTCAGTTTTGGATGGAAAGAGCAAGTGAGAAGCACAGAGACAATGTGTTCCAAGGTATGGCCACACATTGTCTGGAACACTGAAGGAGCAGGAAGGAGGCTGGTGTGGCAGGGTAGAGAAAGGAAGTTATAAAAAATGGCTGCAGCCATTGTCTAGTTCCTATTTATTATCCTATAATCCTTTTATTGAATTGTTTCAGCAGTTCTCCTCTGTCAATGCTGAATATATAAACCAAAAACTGATATGATGAATCTAATGTGTATCCTAACTGTTCAACTATAGCATGGTTTCTGAGCTCTAGGTTTTTAAATGAATCAACAAAAAATTCTATTTATAGACAGGTACAATTAGATAAGGGAAAAGCTGGCATCTAAGACAGAACTTGTCCTACTAGAAAAAAATCACTATTCAGCAGCTTACATCAAAGAGCTGTGTCCAGCCTTGTTCCTGTTATGTTTGACAAGTACTTTATTTGAAATTAAATTTAGCAATAATTCCTTGTAAATTAAAAATTAGATTCAACTGAATTAAAACCATTATATTTATATATCCTTTCAAAATAATCAGGAATTATCATTCCTGGCATTTAAACCAGTATTCTGAAGATAATTAGCCACAATAAAAAAGTTTGTGGCTAAAAGTTTCCTGTCAATATCAGAGAAACACTATAAAGAACTGAGAAGAAATTACAGTCAAAAATTAATAGCAGAATCCTAGAAGATTCTGTCCCTTCAATTTTTAAATTGAAAAATTATGCAATAAAAATAATGTGGATTTATTTGTATATTTATAATTTATAATGTGTATGAATAGTTTGCCTCATTGTGTGTCTGTGTACCATGTGTTTGTATGTGGTGCCCATAAGTGTCAGAAGAGGGCACCAGAATCTCTGTAGAACTGTAGTTGCAGACTATTGTGAGTCACCAAACAGGTGCTGGGAATTAGACCCAGATCCTTTAGAAAAGCAACACGTGCTTCCAACTATTGACTCATTTCCCTAAACCTTAATGGTGATTTCTCCATCTATGAACTGCTAATCTAGAGCCTAAACCTCCTGTTTGAGTCGTTCCTTGTAAACTCCTGTTACAGATTCAAGACAATAGCACCCTCCCTTTATCATCTGAAACAAATACCTTAATTCAGCGTCTTACAGTCCACACATTTATAGCAATTCCATTATTAAAAACAAAACAAAAAAGAAAATAAACAAACAAAAAAGTTCCAACCTTTGTTCAAACTTGGATATCTACTTACTTTTACTCCATAAACAAGAATAGAAAAAAAAAATCACTAGAAAATCCATTTTATGATTTAGAACAAAATATAATGGGATATTTTCAAAAACATTTACATTCCATGTAAACATAAAACTCAGCATTAGAAAATCTTGAGAACATGAACTATTGGTCATGACTAGCCAGTTTGAATATTTTATGTGGTTAACAAATGGGAAGGTTTCAGGACATCACTGCCTGACATAACAAATCGTAAAATCTAGGACTTTATCCAACTTGATTTCATTACATTTTACTGATTTTTCACTAAATGTTGGTAAAAACTATTTAAGTAAAAAAAAAAAAAAAGTGGTAACCTATAAGAGACTTGATTTGAAATACAAAAGTTGTTACTCTTATATGAACTCCTGGTAACATGGCACAGTTCAAATTAAAAATATATTGAGAATGTGAAACTTAATTTGGTTTAGTCAGAAAACATTCATATCTTCTCACACAATAAATTTTAAAGTGCAAATTAAAATAAATGAATGGCTTTCTTGCCATCCCAACGACTGCACATCTTAATGTGTCACGGGGGTACTGGTGCTTTTATGTACCTGGGACGGTTTCACTCTTCCTTGCTTAGGTTTGAGGCCACAGATTAGAGAGACTTTTTCTATTGCATTTTAGAAGATCATCTCTGGAGTCAGCTAATTATCACTGCTATATATTCTTTAGGAGTCTCTGTGTCAAGAAAGTCATGAGGTTGACATTTTCACTTCAATTGTCTGACTGAACCAGTAATTTTACACGTGGTTACGTATTTCCTACAATCATCTCTAATATCTAAAAGGATATTTATTATATTATGGCTGTGTTTAAATAAAAAATTAGAAATTCTATAAACTTGCATGATCTTGATAAATAAAATGTCTGTAACTATATAGCAAGCAAAGCTTTTATGCTTATATTCAAATCAAAGCAGGTCTTCAGGTTTGTTTTAAAAAACAATTTGTGTGTAAGTTGATGTCCCACTCCTGCTAGTGGAAGATCTGCTTCAATCTCTATATTTCCCACAGATAAAAATCTCAGCTAGGGTCATTCATCACCCTACAGACTCCTCATAGCATCCTCCATCCCAGGCCAACAACTAGTTCAAAAGATACCCCCCACCAACTTGCATTCTAATTCTCAACCCTTTTTTGTCAAGTCCTTCTGCACCTTATAAATATTCTCAATCCTCTCTCCCAACAGTTCTCTCTCTCCATCCACCTTCATTAACGATTTTGTTTCTCTTCTGAGTAAGATTCATGCACCCTTGCTTAGACCTTCCTTATACACAGTTTCTTTGTGTCAGTTGATTATAGCATAGGCATCTGCCCTTTATGAGTAATGTCTAATTATGAGAGAGCAATACCATATCTATATATATTTCTATCTATATCAATCTATATGATTTGTATTATATCATCTATATCCATATCATCTAGACCTAGATAGATAGATGATAGATAGATAGATAGATAGATAGATAGATAGATAGATAGATAGATGATAGATAATCTTCCTGTATCTGCATTAAAACTTTCAACACCATATCTGTCCTGTCTACAAGATATTCAGGAAATGGAGCAGATTCTGAGAGAACAGCCAAACAATGTCTGCCAAACATGAGACCCATCCCATAGAAGAGAGTCCACTGTTAATGATAGTTTTCTGTGCTTTCAGACAGTATCAAGTATAACTTTCTCCTGAGAGGCTTCGTCCAGCAGCAGATAGAAAGAGATGCAGAGACAAATTGTAAGCATCAATCAAGAGCTCAGAGTCTTGTGGGAGAGTAGAATTGAGAAAGTCTAAGAGGTCAAGTACACAAAAGATAAATGGCACAGATAAATGATTTATAAGAATGTAAAGCGGATTTTTAAAAAAAAAAACTTATATAGCATAGTATATGAATTCTTTTTCTCAATCTATTATTTTCTAAACTATCTGCCTTTAATATTTGAAGTAAGAACCCTTTGAGGAAATAAAGAAAAAAACAGAAATAAATAAAAGCTTTATAGATTATAATTTATTTTAATATATATATATATATTTAACTAAAATTGAGTAAGCTAACAAAAAGTGCTCTGTTGTAAACTGTGAATACTAATACAATATTCAAGATCACAGGTAGAATTATGCTCCTTCAGACAAAGGATACATTCAAACTGTAAAGTTAACTTTATGTAAAAAAATGCTTTCTAATAATAACTATTAGGTCACTTTTTATCTTGTGTCAAAATACCATTAACAATCAAGTGAGGGTTGGGTGTATGGGTTTTTGGTTTTTGTTGGTTTTGGCTATTTTTTTTTTGTCTACTTTGTGGGACTGAGATCAGAATGCTATAATACAACATGGGGGGGGGGGGACAGTTTCAGTGGAAGGAGCTGAAGAATAATGAGCACATTGCAAATACAACCAGAAGTAGAGCCAACCAGAAGTGAGGGCTTACCAAGAACTTCAGTGCTTGCCAGAAATACCCACCCCTTAAGCAAAGCTTCACCTGTAAATGTTATAGAATTTTCAAGAGAGTTTCAATGAGGGCTTTCCTAGAAAAGGTTATATAGGAGGGAAGGTCCACCTCCACAGGAGTTGCAATATCCCATAGGCAGGGATTCAGACTGGATTAAAGGGAACAAAAGAGAAAAACATCTGCTATCCCCCACTCCCTGCTCTTCTTCCTGCTCTGCAAAGCTGCTATAGTACAAGGCACTTGGTTGGGTTGCTCTGAAACTTGCCATGCCATCTAGTATGATATACTGGACTCTTAAACCTTGCACCAACATGAGTCTTTATTCCCTCAGGCTCTACCGCAAGGCATTTTGTCACCATGATTTAAAAAGGAGCTGCATTATAGGAACTAGAACTTTTCTGAGCCTCCACTGTCAAAGGCAGACAATTAAATGGAGCATCTAACTACATGTGAGTCCTTGTAATTAAGCTATTTTCTCCTCTGCTAGATACATGACATTCCCAGAGAACTACTTATACAAATGTCATCTTTGCCTATCCCTCTATTCCCTATTTTCAGTACTATGGTCTAACATGTTCTATGACCTTCATAATTATTATGCTTATTCAAAGAATAACAATATTGAGAATATAACAAATACTATCTATGTAGTGAGATTGCTTTTTAAAGATAAACTTAATTCTTCTGCCATTAAACTTAGATAGATAAGCTTCTAGATTTTGTCTATACAAAATTAAAATGAATACATGAACATACAGTATCTAGAGGTGAAATGACTCATGAAAATATAAGCGTTCAAAAATTTTAGTACTCTTATCAATATGAGGGGAAACTAATTTCAAAATCATTTCTGTAAACAACTTTTAAAGAAAAAAGAATTATTAAAACAAGATTGTTATGTGAAAACAAAGAGTGCCATGAGCTCCAGATCAAGGAAACTACAGATGATATATATTCAATCTCATGGAATAAATGGGGAGAGTAGTTCCTAAGGCATTGTTCACTTTCATTTTTTATTTGATAATCACCATGCTATTTGAATAGAATAAATTAACAGCACTTTATATGCTCTGGGAAAGTAGAATATTTTTGCACTCCTCATCCCAAAGCATTTAGTTAGCTTATTTAAGAAATTCACAAAGGCAATACTGTATGAGTTTTAGAACATTCATCTTTATGTTTCTGATTAATGAACATATAATTTAATGAACACTTTTTCCAATGTTCATTATTGCTTTTTATGTTTGTTTAAAAAGCTTATGCTTGCAGGGCTGTAAGGACATGCTTCTATCAGTGACCAAGGTTTATAGAGTGCCAGGGATGGCACTGTGTAACTGTATAATTCGGTTTATGGAATACCAGCAGGATACCATGTATTTATGGAAACTAAATATGCAATTGTTGAAGGATGTTATGATGAGGCCTGATGTCTTTTTTATTATCTGAATAGCAATAATAGTTTCTTATTGCTTTAATCTCCCAACACAACAAAATTAATATAGTCAGACTGTATGGAGTATTGCATGTGTGGTTCATAGGAATATTTGTTATATTTTGTACAAAGCAAGAACAATATTCACAAATTATGTTTATAGGCTTTAAAATCAGAAAATAATGCTCAAATTTAGCAGTATGCTAAAAACAAATGGCCTCTTAAATCATATATTTTGGATTTTACTCTGTATTTACTGACAGAATATCTGTCTTTTGGTAAGTGAATGCAAATTATCAGCATGAAATTAGATTTTGTTCAATCAACCTAATTACTCATGAACTGGCCACAGAGTGATTTATATAAAAATCACAGTTTTAGATCAGTAAACTCTAAATTTTGCTAGACATTTAAGTGAAAATTCTTGTTGATGAAACTGTGGGTATTATTTCATGACTATATTTCAGTTCCTGAATCTCAATAAACTAGTGTAATTCTATGTGAAATATTTCACTTTCTAAACTTATAACTCATTACACAAATCTATGCACACATAGCATAAGTCTTCCAAAACTATTGATCATGAAATTATAAATGATATATGGGATTTAATAATTATGCACAATTATACATTATGCCTGCTATGTAAACACATAAGTATGTAAAACCCCAAAATATCTGATATTGAATCCCCTCTTGAATCCTCAAACTTATATTATAAATCCAAATTTTTTTTCCTCAGAGTTTTAAATCTCTTGATCATAAGTATCTATGTTGTTTTGACTTTTCATAAATATATTTTTATATATAGACATATAGATAGATGATAGATAGATAGATAGATAGATAGATAGATAGATAGATGTGTGTATGTATATATTCCCAAATTAGTAAAAAATTAATTTTAAACATTTAAGATTTCTAAAGAATAACATATTTATTTTAGTTTTAAAGATATTATTGTGTATATGGAATAACCTTCTGTTTATATTTCATTGTAGCGTGCATATTAAATTACACATTTCTTGTGCTGATAGGTATATCAGCTCACATACCACAGGAAAAAATAATTAATTTTCCTATAGTGCACTCCAGAGCATAATTTCAAACAATTATCCATTCACAGGCACAATAAATGCATGAACTAGAAGGATAGAGCACGAAGATTGCTTATCTCGGGATTTCCTACATGAGGCTTTTGATGCTAAGGGTCTATTTGTGTAACTTCAGAAGAAAATATATGATGATGCTATTCCAT
Organism: Mastomys natalensis; assembly: GCA_021653895.1. NCBI lineage: Eukaryota > Metazoa > Chordata > Mammalia > Rodentia > Muridae > Mastomys > Mastomys natalensis. Next base: position 1,674,352 of record JAJTUV010001202.1, read on the forward strand.
CAGCAGGCAGATCTTGCTCACAGTGCAGTGCTCATAGCATTATGGACAGCACCACTTATCTTATATCGTTCATTCAATTTAGAACATCCTTTAAGTTGCTTGAGTTTTAATACCTATATGTAATAAAGTATATTTTTGAGTATTGGGTTTTCTTATTTGAGTAGGTAATTCCTTAAGCACAATTTTTATCTTACACATTCAAATACATTAATGTTACCCACTGTCCTAACTAGGGTTGGTATTACTATGATGAAGTACCTTAATGAGAAGCAAGTTGGTGAAGAAAAGGTTCATTTTCCTTACATACTTCCACCCTGTAGTCCATTACTGATGGACATCAGGTCAAGAACAGAGCAGGATGTAACTTAGAATCTTGGAGCTGGCAGAGAGACCTTGGAAGGAGGCTGGTTACTGGCTAGTTCAGCTGGATTTCATGGAGAAATCAATACCATCAGCCCAGAGATGTCACTACTCACAATGGGCTAGGCTCTTCTCCATCAATCATTAATCAAGAAAATATCCTACAGAGTTGTGAGAGCCAGGTATGACAAACACGTTTTCTCAGTTGATGTCTACTCCTTTTAAATAGCTCAGTTTGAATCAGATTGACAGAAAACTAGCCCGCATACACATTCATCTTTTTAAATTCAACTTTTAATTTCCCATTGTATTTTATCTGTTTTTTTAATGTGACTGAATTTTTATTTTGCATGTATAGTACATATCTAGGATTATCATTGCATATATCAGTGTATAATCAACCATAAAAACAGTTTATCAAGTTTAAGGAAAGAAGCTGCTATGTAAGAAGTCAATGTTCACTTGAGCAAGGCAGTCATTGCTTCTGCTCAGGAAGATTCTACTTATTAATGTGTTTATTTTGCTGCACACAAGGGAAAGATCATGGTTCTGGATGGGTGTGATTCTGCATATGCACTGCCCAGTTATGTAATGCAAAATTGTATGCAAATTATGGTCGTTCAAAGGAACACAGATGACCAACCGTCCTAAGATGGTCCACATATTTGACTCTTGTCACATAGACATGTGATTTTGAACCTCCAGTTTCTAGTAGGGATATGGACATCTTGCTTGCAATACTTCTGTGTACTCTCAGTAGCACAAAACCAAGTATTCATTTATTTTCTTATATCTAACCAGAAAATAATTTTAAAGTAGAACTTAAAACCAATGTAACACCATTACATAGATTTGGAAATATATTAATATACCAGCTAATTTTTTGTTAGCTTTAAATGCTACATTCTCATTTCTGTAGCATTATCTTATTTAAGGTAACACTAAGGTTTTGGTGTAGCACCTCTGAACTGAAAGACAATGTGTCACCACATATCTCATTACCGAGTGGCCTTGAACATGTACACAAGCACTTAGCACTTAAATTCAAAGCTCTTTCAAAAAAAAACAAAACAAAAAAAAAAAAAACTGAGCATAAAATGAAGAAGTCAGATTGCTTTCAAGAATTGATTTTCAACTTCAGCCCAAATGGAAGTTATACTAGCCACTAAATACTTCTACCAATTTTGTTGAGCTCCTGGGGAAGCAAAATGTAAAATAATATCACAGAATCTTATTTCAAACAATTATGGAAGTTTCATCTACTTTGCCAGTTCCCCTTTAAAAAGTAAACTCATAACTTAGTTGTACAAAAACAAATGAGAAGGTATAATTTACAAGGCTGTTAACTCATTTTTGTAACACATTTTTCTTCCATAATCATATCAGAATAAGGAGCATAGTTGTGTTTGTGGGAGTGGCCATGGATGCTTGTGTGAGCCTGCCTGTATGCACATATCCATATGCTCTATATTTCAAGAGCCAGTCTACATTTTAAACATTTAGAGTCAGAGTCTTTCGCTGGCCTCTAACTCTACAAATATACTTGTTTGGATGTGTAACCTGTGAGCTTCATGGATCTGCGTAAAAAATTAAAATGGGTTTTGATTTTTTTCAATTTATTTTTACTTTATTTTGAAATTGGCAGTTAAAATATTAGATGCTCTTATGCCATTTCTAAACGTAGTGTGATTTAGAGCATACTCCATGCTGCACAGTTCCATCCCCAGCATCGCCCCTTTCCGCTATAAATTTGATCCCTTCTCATTCTGTTTTCATGTCTCATACATCTTTTTTTTTTGCTATGTTTTTTAGCTATGCATTACTAGGTAAGATTCACTCATCAGAAAGAAACGTTATTTTATTATTTTGTCTGAGTTTGAATCACTTTGTTTCTAATACTTGACACATCCCATCTTTTTTGTGAAAATTTCATTCTTCATTACAGTGGAATGGAATCCAATTATATATAGTTTCACGTTTTCATTATCCATGTCATTAGAGAAAAGAAAAAAACCTAGAAAATGGGGAAAAAGTTCCCAACTGTGCTGCAGAAAGGAGGCTAACAGTAAGAATTAGGATCAGAATTTAAATATTAAACATGTCTCTCACACACGTCAAAAATTTCCTGCAAACCAATAAATTGACTAACAATCACATCTCTTAACACGTACACACACACACACACACACACACACACACGCACACACACTCACTCACACAAACAGTCAATAAGTACTTTGAAGTGTTCAGCATTACAGTCATACAAATGCAGATTAAAACATCTTTGATACCACTTCATCCCAGTCAGAATGACTGTAGTTAAGAATCTATTATTATTACAAATTGATAATTGTTGCTCTCTAATTATATTTTGAGGGAAAGATTTTTTTTCTCTCTTTTATTCTAACAGAAAGGCTGATATGTAGCAGGACACTTATTCGGCTACATTGTATTTGCAGTGGAGCTTTGTGATTAGACAGTAGAAGAGGAGGTGGAGCAGGGAGAGAAAGAGAGGAAGGGAGGGGAGAAAAAGAGGTAGGGGAGGGGAGAAATAGAGAAAGGAGAGGAGAAGAGAGAGGCTATCAGCTATGGAGAACCACAGATGGGTCGAAAGCTGTCCTGGGTAGCAACTTCTATCAAAAGGTTAGATATTGGGTAACAACTCTAATTGTGGGGGCATCTTGTTGATTGAGCATTTCTAAATATGTAAATCATTTAGATAAATAAATAATTTACTAACTAATACTGGTGAGAATGTGGGGTAACCTTATACATTGCTGATGTGAGCACATGTTAGTCCAGGTATCACAGACACCAGTTTGGAGGGATCAAAAATTTAAAAAGTACCACATGACTCAACTATGCCACTCTTGATTATAAACCCAAGGTCTCCAGATGTTCTACCACAAACATACTTGCACATCCATGTTTCTGCTGCTGTATTCAGGATAGCAAGGAAATAGAATTCCTGGTACAAATTTACATGAGTTTTTGGTCAAATTACGGTATTTGTAAGCATTTCTACAGAAGGTAAGTGTCCAGTCTTTATTTATGCCAGAACACCTATGCTGAAAAATAAGTATGAAGTCACTTTATGTTACCGAGTTTGCAACCCCACCATTTCCTATAGTTTTATGTAAGACGAATTACATTGTTAGCACATTGGCTTTCTCTCAACTTACAATGACATGTAAAAATTTTTCTTTTCTATGCTTTTAAGAACGTATTGTCAAAAAGCATTATTGTCCAGTCTTATATTTCCTATATTAAAACACTGCTAATCCTTTGATCTTAGTGGTCTATCAGAATATAAACACCACCTAATGTAATTATACAGGTATTGAGGAAACTGTTTCGTCCATCCACATTCATCTGCAACAACAAACCCTTCTTTTTTTTTTTTTATTGGAAATTTTTTATTGTAAATTTTTTATACATTTCAGATGTTCTCTCCTTACCCCATTTCCCCCCCCCCCCCAGGAACTCACTATCCCTTCCCCCCTCCTCCTATCTCCACGTTGGTGTACCCCTTCCACCCTCCCCTGTACCTCACCTCCCCACCCTCGAGTATCGCCCCCCCCCCACGACGTCCAGTCTTCATGGGACCAAGGATCTCTTCTCCCACTTATATATAGCTCCCTTGCATATATAGCTGGAGCCATGGGTCCCTCCCTAAGTGCTCCCAGGCTTGTGGTTTAGACCCTGGGGGCTCTGGTTGGTTGGGATTGTTGCTTTCCTCATGGTGTCTCGAATCCTCTCAACTCCTTCAGCCTTCACTCTATCTTCTCCATTGGGAACCCCGTGATCAGTTTAATGGTTAGCTGTGGGCTTCTGCCTCTGAGTATGTCGGACTCTTGCAGACTTCTAAGGAGACAGCTATATCAGGCTCCTGTCAGCATGTACATCCTGACATCCACATCAACCTCTACCTTTGGTGACTGCACATAGGATGGATATCCAGGTGGAATGGTCTGTCTCTTCTTCAGTTTCTGTCCTGCACTGTGTCTCCATATTTGCCCTATTAAAAAATGGAGTAAGGAGCTAAACAAAGAATTCTCAACTGAGGAAATGCGAATGGCCGAGAAGCACCTAAAGAAATGTTCAGCATCCTTGGTCATCAGGGAAATGCAAATCAAAACAACCCTGAGATTCCACTTCACACCAGTCAGAATGGCTAAAATCAAAAACTCAGGTGATAGCAGATGCTGGCGAGGATGTGGAGAAAGAGGAACACTCCTCCATTGTTTGTGGGATTGCAAGATGGTGCAACCACTATGGAAATCAGTCTGGCGGTTCCTCAGAAAATTGGACATATCACTCCCTGAGGACCCAGCTATACCACTCCTGGGTATATATCTAGAAGATGCTCTAACACATAACAAGGACATATGCTCCACTATGTTCATAGCAGCATTATTTATAATAGCCAGAAACTGGAAAGAACCCAGATGCCCTTCAACAGAGGAATGGATACAAAAAATGTGGTACATTTATACAATGGAATATTACTCAGCTATTAAAAACAATGAATTTGATAAATTCATATATAAATGGATGGAACTAGAAAATATCATCCTGAGTGAAGTAACCCAATCACAAAAGAACATACATGGTATTCACTCACTGATTATTGGATTTTAGCCCAGAAGCCTGAAATACCCAAGATTCAACTCACAGACCACAAAAAGCTCATGAAGAATGATGACCAAGTAGGGGGGGGGCTTCAGTCCTTCTTAGAAGGAGTAACAAAATACTCAAGGGTGCAAATATGGAGACAAACCCTTCTTCTTAAACATTATTATTTACCTTATTCTCTCTAAATAATCTACTTCATCCTTAATTACAATAGAACTATTGAAGGAAATAAGAAATTTCTAGATTGCAAATTCTGATTTGGTCTCAATGCTGCATGTGAAATTCAGTTGACATCTATATTAATATTCAAGATATGACTTTTAATCAGTTTGTTCAGTCAGTTTGATAACAAGCTATCTCCCTTGTGAACGCTCCTCTTTGTTGGTCACTAAATCTTCTATTTATGATGCAGACCTTGGATGGCTATAACAAGGAGACATTGCTTAAGATACTCTGAAACAATGTGTGTGTTAGGTTTTCTTGAAGACCCTTTTCTTGACTCCTATGTTCCCTTTTTGATACCAAAAAGAATCAATGAATATAAACACCGAAGAACCACTGCATTCTTTCTTAGGTTACAACACAAATGAAAAATATTAATCTCATAGTAACTATCATTCATTTTTCTTTTAATACTAAGAATCATTATTATTCTCAGTGGATGACTCTAAGACTGTATTTTAATAATTCTAACATGAACATTTTATATGAAGATTATAGTTCTCTGATTTTTTAATTAGTTACTCTACTTTGCTGCTATCTTTCCTTTATTGATATTTTCTATATTGGCAATAATTATTCAAATCCTATATTAAATATATATTGTGTGTCTCAAATGAGAAATACTTAAGGTCTCAAATACTGATCATCTACACTTAAGTTCTCTTTTTATTCTCTATTTCTATAGATTGATGAATTGATTAATTAGCTACAAAGCACTGTGTCAAAATTCAGTTCTCTTAAAAGTTTAAAATGTCTGAGCAGGAATAAGTGCTTATCTACAGCATGTTTCTCTGAAAACAAAGTGCTCTGCACACATTTTCTCATTAAAAATGGAAGAATAAAAATCCTCAACAAGAGCGCCTGGTGGCAGTATGAATCTCCTGCTTCCACAACGGCCTTGATCTTGTCAGCACAGAGCAGCAAGCTCAGGACTCCAACTGAAATTGTAATAGAAGAAGTGAGGATCTGTTCTTTTTCATAAAACTCAACATTGACCTAATAGGCCACATTCCTTTGTAAAATTCACCCAATTTTACTGCTCTTTCACTTCAAGTAAAGAAGAAAATTAAAACAAACAACATCAACATTTGTTCCTCCTTTCCCTGACAACAATTCTGCAAAAACATTGACTTTAACAAAAACACTCCAGACTGGATGAGAACATAGCGCAACGAGTAGTTGAATCATATCTGTTTTGCTATGTGTCTGTGAGCTAAATCAATACTTTATATGAATCTTGAAGTTCCTATTTATTTTGAAGGAAACCCTCATGAGGCAGAAATACTGAGCTGTACATAGCCTTCAGCATTCTTTAAGGTTAGAGACACAAGTGATATGATTTAAGCTTACTATTAGTGTGGGTATGAAGACTCAAATGAAAATGTATGTGTGTATGTGTATGTGTGTGTGTGTGTTGTGTGTGTGTATGTGTGTGTGTGTGTATCTTGTGAGAAAAGTTTTATAAAGTTAAAACTTTTTCTTTGAATGCTAAAATAAATACCATTGAAATTTTATATTACAAATGAAAAATGAAGGACAAAAATATTTCTCTAGATTATTAAGTCTGTAATAATTGAACAAATAATAAAGGAAAGCCAATTAAGGAAATAATAGAAAGTAATACTGCCATTTCTAACAATCGTGATAATATCAACTTATTTTTTAGTTAAAAAAATAAAACTTCAATCTGAACAAGCTACAGCATTCATTCCATGTAATCTAATAATGTTAAGTCTAAGAATGCAGTTCTATTTTATTCATCATATTATTTAAAATAGAGTTGAAGGGATGTCAGAGATGATACCAGAGTAATATAATATTCTTACATAAAGTGATATCTTATATTAGAATAGCAGATCCTATCATGTACAGTATTATGGCATTTTGAGTGATGTATATGTCTAATTTAAAAGGAAAATTGATTAATTCAGTTTAAATATTTGGGGAAATATTAAGAGATTTGAACAGAATTAGTGATAACTTTGGACATGCTAGGAGGAGATATTAAAGATAATCATTAAAAGCAGAGATTATAGCTTCTGGGGAGATGACTTCACAGTTAAGAGCACTGGTAATACTTCCCAAGGACACTGATTCAATTCTTTCTTCCAATGGCAGTACATAACCATCTGTCACTCCAGTTCCAGTGGTGCTAATCCACTCTTTTGACCTCTCAGGGCATTGCATCCAAGTGGTACACACACACATATATATATATGTATGTGTGTGTGTGTATAAATAGTATAAACATATATACATACATAAATATACATATGTTTTATATATTATATAAATACATATATAAATACATAGATAGAAGATACAGAGAAATTAGATGATAGATAGATAATAGATAGATAGACAATAGATAGATGATAGATAGGTGACATATATAGATAGATAGATAGATAGATAAGATGATATAGATAGATAGATAGATAGATAGATACATAGATAGATAGATACATAGATAGATAGATAGACAGATGGAGATGTGCAGAAAGAACACCCAAATGCATACGACAAAATATTGTTGAGGACAGGATTTACAAAGAGTTAAAGAGATCTATCAGTTTCTCATATTTTGTTTGCTTTATCAGTGATAATATAATGATAATACCTATTGGCAAAACCCTGAAACTGTCAATCATAGTTCTTTACATTTAGTGTTCTAGAGTAAAATCATTATATCAAGATGATATTTTCCACAAATACCTGCCTTTGAAATAGCTATGTAAGTTTCATGTCAGGTAAAAAAGCTCCTGGAGTCAATATTACAGTTGTTTGTTATGTGAGCTGCTCCCTTCATTTAAAATGAGACAATATTAATTTTTTAGAAATATCAGTATTATTTTGTATCATAAGTTACTACTTTCAATCATTAAAACTATGAAATATTTCTGGAAGAAATTTCAGATTTATATGCTAAGGACTTTGTTTCCTTCATATTTAATATTTTGCAAAAGAATGAGACAAAACCTACTTTACACTTCGTGTTCTTCTTTCTTTCATCTCTCCTTGCTTCTTCCTTCTTCTCTTTCCTTCCTTGAAGTGAAAGTTTCTGGATATGTCATGTGATGAAGAATTGCATGGTGCTTTGCTAAGGCAGACTCATATGATGTTTTGCTGAGGCAAGACCTGTGGGAGAACACATGGTATTTGGAGAGAACGTAATAGGACTCAATGAACAGTGACAGTGTCTTTACATTTGCTAGCCTTACACTTCATTGGTCTCACACCTTCACTGACCTTCGCTTCACTGAGAGAGGCCTGGTAGAGAACTTCTCCTAGCATCCTGACTGGTCCTGGTTCCTCCTGATGACTTGACACAATTGCCAGGATGTTTCTGTGGGATCTTGTCACTGCTGCTGATTTGTGTATGATATCCTGACACTACTGAACTAGATAGACTGCTGGTATCCTGACAAATGGAGCTTAAAATCACCTCAAAACAAACAAACAAACAACTTCTAAACATCCGCTTTTTCTATTTACCATTTTTCTACCCTACTTTTGATTGGTGAGCAAGAAGTGGTGGGAGGCGGGCTAAAGCATTTGAGAACCCTTATTAAAACTAGGTATTGAAATATCTAAGCCTACTCTTTCTCTGTTGTTAATTTTGTAATTATTCCATCTACTGCTGAATTTAGAATTCCTAACCAAAGACTGTGAGTCATCATATTCCAGCCACATTTTCAACTTGAGTTGCTGTTATCTCTAATCTTCAGAGGATTTTCTCACAAAGACTCATATAAGTGAATAAAAGATAACTCCAGGAAATCAACAATTTTCTGACATAATTATTGTTTAGATTACCATAAGCCTCAAGTTTTGACAAGGGACTTGTCTAGTTAGTCAAGGAAAGATAGTTTCTCATGGTCCTGAAAAATGCAGGAATATACTCTAGGGTTAGGAGTCTTGAACTCATGAATCATGAGTAGAGAGCTGATTAACATACCTCTATTGTCTTTTTTTAACCTGTAAGGTCTCATCAAAAAGGTAAGAGAGACATTGCCTTCTCCTGTATCTCCTGCCTTTATTTCTTTTTGTGGCCAGAATATTCAATGAGTTTCTGTCAAAGTATGTATAAATTGCTGGTTTTCATCACATAGTAGTGAAACAAAATTTAAATGGGATGAGTTTGTCTCGCTACCTCGGGCTACTCCTGATAAACTAGTAGTGAGTATCAAGTCATATGCCAGTTTAAAATTTTCTCAATTCAAGGCCCCTGTCTTAAATTCCAAGTTGTTGACTGAGGGTTATCTCCTTTTTAAAATTGTGTATCCATAGTACTATCCATTACACAGTGTAATTTGTAGACAATGTATTTATTTTCTTTAAGGATAGCATGAAGTTGTTACACAGTAGATGATCGTGTTCTTTCTACCTACATTAGCTGAGAAAAACTAATTCCTAGAAGTCTATAAGCGAGGAATAAACTGTCTTCTAAAACATGTATTAGAATTGAGTTCCTTTGGTGACTGAACACAGGATGGATACCAAGGTGGAATGGTCTCCAGACGACCCCTTCTTCAGTTTCTGTCCCACAATTTGTCTCCATATTTGCTCCATGAGTATTTTGTTACTGGTTCTAAGAAGGACGGAAACACCCTTACTTTGGTCTTCCTTCTTCATAAGATTCATGTGGTTGTATCTTGAGTATTGGAGCTTTTGGGCTAATATCCAAATATCAGTGAGTGAATATCATGTGTGTTCTTTTGTGATTGGGTTATCTCACTCAGGATGATATTTTATAGTTCCATTTATTTGCTTAAGAATTTCACAAATTCATTGTTTTTAATAGCTTAGTAATACTCCATTGTGTAAATGTACCACATTTTCTGTATCCACTCCTCTGTTGAAGGACATCTGGGCTCTTTCCAGATTCTGGTTATTGTAAATAAGGTTGCTATGAACATAGTGGAGCCTATGTCCATGTTATATGTTGGAGCATCTTCTAGTATATGCCCAGGAATAGTATATATAGCTGAGTTCTCAGGTAATGCTATGTTCAATTTTCTGAGGAACAGCTAGACTTATTTCCAGAGTGGTTGTACCAGCTTGCAATTCCACCAACAATGGTGGAGTGCTCCTCTTTCTATACATCCTCCCTGGCATCTGCTATCACCTGAGTTTTTGTGGCCCCATGGGGAGAACAACAATACCAACCAACCAGGGCTCCCAGGGTCTAAAACCACTAGCCTGGGAGCACATAGGGAGGGTCCCATTGCTTCAGCTATATATGTAGGGGAGGATGGCCTTGTCTGGCGTAGGTGGGAGAGGAGGTCCTTGGTCCCATAAAGACTGGATACCCCTGTGTGGGGGAATTTGAGTGTGGGTAGGTGGGAGTGGGTGGGTAGGTGGGGGCACTTCCTCATGGAAGCAGGAGGAGGGAAGATGGGATAGGGGTTTCTGGGTGGGGTGTGGAAAATGGGGAAAGTAGATAATATCTGAAATGTAAATATTCAATAAAAAAAGGAAAAAAAAAGAATTGAATTCCTTGATGTTTTATAACTCACTTTCCCTTTTTAAACTAATATTTCTATATTTATCTGTGTTACTATAACTGTTGCTGCTGTTGTTGTATGTATAGGGAGTGCTAAGTTTCATTTCCCAGACTAAATGAAATAAAATAAAACAAAATGTAAAGCATGACAAAAACAATCAAATGAAACAAACTTGCCAAATTATCTTTAGTAACTCATCAATTATATGGCTTTTATTTAGTCTCAAACTATAAAGCACCTAGAAGCTACCAAAAAATTTCTCTTTAAATTTTTTGCTCCAAGTGAAAAGGAAATTAACTTTAGTCAATAAATGTGTGCAGAAAAAAAAAGAATACAACAAACCAATCACTCTTCTTAGGCAGTTTGTTCTTTTTACCAAATGGCTAAGAGAAGAAACATCTTAAAACTACTAATATACTACTTCAAGGCTGACTTCTTCAATGATTCAGATTTTATATATATATATAAACACACACTGTTTTACATAATGTATAAATGTACAAATTGGGGTAAAATCATTTTCAAGACATTACACAAAATGTGATGTACTAAACAACTCTCATTATTACAAACTTTTACTGTGTGTTTATAAGTTGTGTATCATGACGAACAGCAAAGATGGTAACTCAGATCCTTAAAATTACTAGTCATGGACTTCATCTTGATACTAGTGAATGCTACTGGAATTTAAAACAACAAAAGAAATGCCATCTTCTTGCATATTTTCTGGTAAATATTCTGTACCCCTCAGTACACTTGGGTTGTAGACTTTCACAGTAGATTTATTTTCCAAGTGAATACATTTTTCTACTTCCTTTGACTATAATATATTTGAATATATATAATATATGTATATTATTTTATATATAGTATATTCTATATGTACCTATATTGTATATTGTATATTGTATATTCTTTTATATTCTATTGTGTTTTTAGTTCAGTCCTACTCTTTGGTAGTATTTAAGAAAAATACACAGGATTTTCACAGTATTCTGCACTTTCAAGTTTGAATCTAAAAATACGGTCAGAAGTCACCTAGAAAAGGCTAAAGGCATGAAAGTGAGTTTTATGGAGATAGCCAACTCTTTTCCATGTCCTGTGATGAGTCATCTCTAAGAATGCAAGATCCTTGGACACTACATACCAGGATTGCTTCTTGCTGATGACATGTCTTATCTGTCACTATTACATAGTCTAATAATTCCTGTGAATCAACTATGGAAAGAAGAGAAATATTCTTGGGACAAATTTGTGGTCAAGAGAAAAAATTCATTCTACATCAGATCCAAGGATAAAGCCACAGTGTGCACTATAATAAAGCAAGGCCATGTGAAAATGTTGTGTTGAACTTATGAGCTTGTTGAATGAAATAATTCTTTGAACCTACTATTAACATCCTTCTGTAACTCACGTTTTCCATAACATTTTAGCTATGAGATTATTTTCTAAAGAACTTTTGTCTAAAAAGTTAATAAAAGGACAAAAAAAAAGTGGTGTCTTGGGGAATTCTGCCCATCTGTCCAAATGTATGTGTGTGGCTTTGGGTCATATATATGTGTGTGTGTGTGTGTGTGTGTGTGTGTGTGTGTGTGTTGTGTGTGTTCATCTTGTCTGTGTAAATAATTTTCTTTCTTTTCTCTTTTTTATCATCTACGGTTTACAAGGAGTTAACGAGTTTCATGCCTCTTGCCTGGCCAGCAAGAGTTCCTTTAGCCAGAGTCCTAGAAATTAAACCTTTTTGCTTCTTAATTCCCTGCTGCTGCTAGCAGGAGTTTATTACCAGATTCCAGAGGCATTTAGCCACATAATAATAAGAAATCAGCACTTATTAGCACAAAATTGTAAGATTTACAATTTACAATTTACAATTTATCTACACAAAACAGTAAGAGAGAATTACAAGGTCAGAGACCATCAGTCGTTGACCTCTGTTTAATGCCGTGTACCCTTCATTCAATAACATGGGTAGGTCCCCAGTAAAACACCAGATGTAAATAAATATAGGCGGTGTTATGACTCTAAAACATAGAAATCGCCATCATTATTCTCCTAATCAAGATATGAAGTTACTAACAATTTATTATTATTATTATTATTAAAGACTGAAAAATAATTGTAAGATGTAGATGTGTAATGATTTATCCAGTATCAAGCATAAATATTTTTTAGTACAATTATAGTTAGTTTAAATTAAACTATTTTATTTCTTATAACAGTGTTGGTTCATTACATATGTATAACTTTAGGCTGTGTTGGTCCCTTGTCACATAGTAGGTTATTTTAGTATAATATGTTACTTTATGTTAATATATTTATTGAAATAACAACAGACATTTATACTTTCAATATTCCAGAAACAAGAAAAACAAAATTAAGGCCCACAAAAGATAAATTTCTGCAGAGGGTGACTTTTTTTGTCTTCCAAAGTTAAAGATAGTGTCTTGTTCTTTAGATGAAACAAACATGCATCACACTGGGTAAAAGGCGTAATGCACAAAGGATGAAGTCTGGCTCCTTTAGTCATTTTCCACTGTATCAATCTATTCATGTTAATTAGTCAGTTCCAATGATGGTTATATTTTTCAACACTATTCACAATGACATCTATATGTCAATACGTGCATTTTCAGATACTTTCAGACCATAGTATAAAACAAGACTCAAATTCTTCCTTTATATGGTATTAAGTAATTCTAGAATTCTCCAGTCAAAAATATTAAAAGATGTCAAATTAGTTTCAAAACTGAAATATAATTTAGTATATTTAAAGCTCAAGGAGTAAATAGGGTATTCACTGACATGCTTAAATATAGTTTCTTTTCTTCCACAGAAAGACTACACAACATTGACATCCCTTTGAAGGTTCCCATGTGAGTTTGCATGATAATGAATATATTTATGCTCAGCAGTCACTACAGACAATACTATCACAAAGCGAAGTAAAAGAGCATACACAAGATTAAAGTCATTAAATCCATATATCATATTTGATAATGTTATTTCCCATCTGGATATGGGTTAATTATTGTAAAAACTCATTACATGTACAATAGCATTTAAAAATTAAATATATAAATTTTCATCTCGGTAGACAGAGGAATAGGAAATGAATTAAAGAAGGTTCTTGAATTAGATTAGAATGATACTAAAAATATAAAGCCATGTTAGATTTAATGGACAAATATTTTACATAGAAAATATATTTAGAGATGTAGATAAACCCTGGATAGAATATCTTAGTGCATTTTCTTCTTTAAGGCTTCTTAGTACATTTTCTTCTTTGAGATAAGGGGATCAAGAATTGAAAACATGTAGCAAGAAGTCAAAATAATAAAGTATTATGTGAAACATATCAGAAACAAGAATACATCCAGCAACATATCATTAAAGGAATGAGAAATTAAAATTTTGCAGAGGTAAATCTTAAGACAGACCATGAAGAGAGGCTATAAGTTACTTATAACTGGATATAAACAAATTTTAGAGACAAACAAACATCATGTTGTTGAAGATAAGCAAATATCTGTTATAGAGAACAACAATAAAAGTTGCTATTGATGAACATATCCTATTTGTTATGAAATATTTTTTTGAAAATTATGATTTTGTAATGCTAGCTGAACTTAATTTACCTTTGAGTACACCTTCTCAATATAATGAGCAGATTATTTTTTAATGTATTATAAAAATAAAACTTGAATTTACCATTAATATGCAGGTAATTAAGTCATAAGTAAATGACACAATTAAATAGTGTTAACCATATTTTCATATTAATATCTATACAATCATATTAACGATTATTATATTGAAATAATCTATGATTAATAAAGAAGGGAAGAAGTATAAAGGGAAAGATTCTAGGAGCCAGGAAGTCTGCTGTGAGGGTGTCTTACTGTCTCTATAAATGAGAGGAAGCTATACCCTTGATATATCAATAATATGACTACTTAAACAATGCCTTAAGAATTAACTTGTTTTTGTTTTTTTTTTTTATAAAACAATGTATGCAGATTTGCCTAAGATCTTCCAAACTACAAATACCTGACTATGGCTGAATCTTTTAAGCATGTGAGTCTTGCTCTGCTCCTGCAGGAAGCAGTGTGGTTGATGTTTACAGACATAAAAGGAGACAAATCATTAAGCAGCAACTGCACAAGGAATCTCTATTAAGCTATACATTGGGATACCATTAATTTAATTACTTTATCACCTGCTTATTCATTTCAAAAAGCATACAATTGTAATGCTATTAAAAATTTGCTCCAAAGAACAATGTGAGATTATAGTAAATATCTTATAAATCTCAGTAGTTATGCACAAGGTAACAAATGTATACAAATTCATATTAATACACACACACACATATATATGTAAAAATATTCACATATATAATTTTTAAAAAGTGAAGTGATATTTAAAATCCAATCTAACTCCTCCATGACAATTGAAGTGTTCATTCCATGCTTCTAATCCAGAACTCACTATCCACATACCGTTCTATCATCCCTCATAACAAGCATCTTACACAGTTGAGAAGCTGAAATAGGATGCACATATTCTTTAGAGGCTGAAGATGTAGTGTAACAAGTGTGTTTGCTTCTATGTTTAAACATTTCTTCCACTTATATGACTACATTCATACAATCATTCTAGATAAATTTATTTCATGGGTGTAATATGTCAATAACACTCAGGACTGTATGGCAGATCAGTACACTGAGTTTGCTCAGTTTGACAGTTATTGATAGAAAGTGAGTTAAGTATTCATATTTGTTCCTGAGTTACTACCTCTGGGAAGCATTGCTCATTGAGATGCTTGAGTGTCACACAACACAGTATATTTCTCAGTTATGGAAACTGAGAAGAAACTCAGTAGCTCCTTACAGGTGATAGACAATATTTAAGCAATGGTTTTAAAAGAACAGAAGTACTTGAATATGGATCTGACATTTTATAAAATCAGACATTTTAAAGAGCAGCTTTTCATGTGCATCAGATGTTCTTACAATTAAAATGTTACAGTAGAGCCAGTGTAAATACACATACAATTTAAACCCCCAAACTTTTAATTGTGTTGCATGATTTTGCATTAGGAAAAGAACATGTATGAATGACAACTAGTTAGCAGATCACTGGTCTTCTACATGACATGTAAGCAGTTTATAATAAGCGATCTAAGACTGATTGTAGAAATTTAATATCATGATCGCTCCAAAAGAACTGCAGGGACAAAAACGGAGAGAAGCCTGAGGGAAAGGAGGTCCAGTGACAGCTTCAAATTGGGATCTAGCTCAAGTGGAGGCTCCAAGGCCTGACACTATTACTGATGCTATGGTGTGCTTACAGACAGGAGCCTAGCATGGCTACCTTGCAAGAGGTCCAACAAGCACCTGACAGAGTCAGATGCAGATGCTTACACCCAACCAATGGACAGAAGCCAGAGATACCTGTGGTTGAATTAGAGAAAAGCTGGAAGAAGCTGAGGAGGAGGGCAACTCTATAGGAAGACCAGCAGTCTCAACTAAGCTGGACCCCTGAGATCTCTCAGAAACTAAGCCACCAAGCAGGCAGCATACACCAGATGATATGAGGCCTCCGACACATATACAGGAGAAGACTTCAGGGTTTGAATTCAGTCAGAGAAAAAGCACCTAATCCTTGAGAGACTTGAAGCCCCAGGGTGGGGGTGGATTGGTGGGGTGGGAGTAGGGTGGTGGGGACATCCTCTTGGAGATGGAGAAGGAGGTATGGGATGAAGAATAGTCAGAGGGTGGACCAGGAGGGGGATAAGGACTGGACTTTAAAAAAAGATTAAAGAATAAGATAGATAGATAGATAGATAGATAGATAGATAGATAGATAGATAGATAGATAATACCCTGAAGACTTACATTTGAAAGGTTGATTAAATGTAGCATAACAATTATAGATTCACATTATCTTAGCTGTAAAAAAGTTGTATGTCATTTCTTTGCAGTGAGCAAATCTTAAAGCACACTCATACATTTTCAAAGTACTGAGACTAAGTGAGTAGCTATTTGGGTATTCAGCATTAAATAAGATGTCTATTTCATGTCCTCTAAGGCCGTGGGAAACATAAAAGAAAAAGTAAAGAGTGATAACAGCTGTAAGATATGGGAGAAACCTGTAAAATTCTGCCTTCTGGATACAATATCACCACTGTAATCATAAACACACAGTAACTAACCTCACCTACATAAGACTAAAGACTAGCACACCACACACACACACACACCACACACATTAGTCATGATTCTATTGTGTTGAGATATCACAAACAAGGCAACTAATATAAAGAAAGCATTACAGTTTCAGAGGTGTTATCCATTATCATCACGGTGGTTTCCAGGCAGTGTCACTTTCTGCTGACCAAGCATTCAAATATGCAAGCCCATAGGAATAATTCTTATTCAAATTCAGATTAAAAACACACATAACCACACAAAAATTAAATGCATATAATAAGAAATCTTTAGTTATTCCTTCATCATAGTGGCTGACTCTCAGAACTCTGCAAAGGAGCAAAACAGAATAAATATTTACCTTTACCACAGAAACCTTTACATGGCTGCATATTATCAAAGAGTGAAGTTTATAGTTTTTTGATGGGCTTAATTAGATTATCTAATTAATATCTCCACATATTTTGATGTTAACTAACTTTCATTGCATTCTTTCCTAGGGATAACCTACTTTTTCAAGTGCTCTCACGTGCCTTTCATCTATTACTCACTGGAGTTTGGGGGATATTTGTGTTGTATAAAAAGCTAATAATATGAGGGACAACAGCATTTTGCTGCTTTACAACAAAGAATGATAATCGTAGGTTTCAAATGCTTGAGTCACCCATTTAAGATGTTTAAAGGCTGCTGAAAACAGATTCATATTTGGCAATAGATTCTTTCATTTCCATCAAATTTGGGTGTGAAATGTTTCGCTCTCTTCCTCTTAGGTCAGTTTGTGCACTTAATTTTCCAAATTTATATGTACATAAAATTTGTATAGGGAAACAAATACTCTGATGTATATTAGCAAATCAATGCAAAGGAAAACTGCTTCTTAAAAAGAGTATATATATAGAAAAATGACTTTATGTTCATTAATTAATTGGTGACTTAATCTCCTTTTCATTAGCAAATATGTTGAGGATACATAAGTTTCTCTACTGTTAATTATTAGAATGATCATGGTTTATCCACAGCATTTGTTAATTTAATTATAGAAAATTAGAACCAATATTGCTATTATATTCTGTACAATCAGAAAATAAATTAAATAATAAAAACTGCTGAAATGTAATGACTTGATATAACATTTTGGATGTAGATTATTGGTGGAGTTCTTTCCTAGCATCCATGAGGTCTTTAGTTTAATCCTGAGTACCAAAATACAAAATGAAACACAACAAAGCTAAACAAGGAAATTTAATGGCCTGGGAGATTTCTCACTGTTAAATATTTTTTTCTAGAAAGAAGACCTGATTTCATGCTTTGCATTCCTATCCCCCATATAAAATCTGGTAGGTGTGGCTGTCCACCTACGACCTCAGACCTCATAAAGCAGAGAAAAGAAATTCCCTAGGAATGTGGTTAGTTAGTCTACTCAGGTTGGCTATCTCATGGTTCAGTAGCAAGTGACCTTTCCTCAGTAAACAGGAGGAAACAGCAAATAAAGATGCTATTCCAAGTCTACCTGTTGTCTCCACATGCTCAACGCACGCACACACACACACACACAAACATACATGCACACATGTACGCATGGATCCACACACATGAATACACCCATAGACATACACATCCTATACAAATGCAAAACTTGATAAAAAGTATAAATGATTAATATTAGTTTTATTAAATCTCAAAGGAAAGATTAGTTTCTATCACTCGTTTTCTGTTGGTGAGGTTTTCCTCTGAGATTTCTATTGAAGTTACAAATTTTCATTTCCAGATTTTTCTCAGTTTGGGTTTTTGTTTTTATTGATTTTACTTCTACTTTCAGGTGTTGAAGTGTTTTATTTATTTCCACTGTTTGCATTTTTAAAGATTACTTCAGTAGAACCATTCATTTCTTCTTTAATGAACATCTATCCTATTCATAAAGGCTGTTTAAACATCTCTATCTTGTGCTTCCATTATGTTGAAATTCTTAGAGCCTTCTGTAGTAGACCTGCTGGGGTCTAGTGAAAACACCTTGTCCTGGCTATTATTTATTGTGATTTTATATTAGCATTTTGTCATCCTGGTTTTATAAAATTATAATTCTAGGTGCTGATTCCTTGCCTTATCTTTACTATATGGCTGTTTTGCTCCTTGACATCTGTTGCCCTGGTTTTTACCAGTGTGAGTCGTCTTTGTGTTTACTGGTGGGGAATTGGTCTGGGATCCTGCTAGGTGTGGCCAGTGAACGTTCTCTGTGAAATATGTTTTTAGGTATTGAAAGCTTATAAGGAGGAAATGTGATTGGCTGAATGGGTATACTAAGAAGATCTACAGGAGGCAGGAAATGTAGGTGTACCACCCACATTTAGTTACATGGGAATGGGGACAAAGAATGTAGAGAGGCCAGAATAGTCAGTCTGATACAGAGAGCAGGATGAGAATAGGGAATGGATTTTGAAGAGAGGAGGGAGGAGTGAAGATATTAGCCTAGTCAGCCTGCTGTCCTGTCAGGAAGAGCCAGTGGGTTCCCAGGGACTGTATGTAAGAGTTGGGAACTTGGATAAAGAGATGAGTGGGGACAAGAAGTTTGCAGGTGGGGCCTAGGGGGCCTGGGGTGGCGGAGGAGATCTATGTGAGCCACTGGAGGTGAGGTAAAAGATATCACAGAGGGTTGTATGCTAAAGATCTTGAGGTAAGACTGTGGGAGTGGATTTGGAGGAGAGGAGAAAGAGGTGAAGAGCTTCAATTAACCTGAATAATTAACTTAATAATTAGTATTGTTTCAAATTAATTATTAGAAATATTTAAACCATTAAGTAATGTATTTTCCAGGTTATATTGTCAACATAATGTTTAATATAAATCAATTAATTTGAATATCAATAATATTCTAAATATAATGAACTTGTTGTTTTAATCTTATTTTAAGGTAATGAAATTATATGCAAAATTATTAGTAAACCCATATGTCAGCTGTATATGTTTACGTCTTCAGGGTGAAAACATTTTTCTGTTAGCTAGGCATCTCATTCAATTTGAGTATTTTACAGGTTGTCAATAGCATCTTAGAGTTCCTTCTGCTCTTTGTGGGTGAGATAATTTTATTCAACTCTGGAAAACTTTTCCTGACTTGTCTATTTACTATTATACTCTGCAAAATCATTTATATTTATGTTTAAGATACGATTTGCATCAACATTTTCTTTTAGGAAAAAAAATCATAAAACTAACCAATTGAATTTTAAATATCTATTGACACTTTTACTTTATGTCATTAAGTTTTCCTTCCTAATATCTAATCTGCAAAAAAATACTAGAATAGTTTCAATTTCATAAAAAATCTTTTGTTTCAATTACACATGCTGTGTCTAGCAATAGGAAAACTTCCTAACAAACCTGTTATTGTGGAAAATATGAAATGCAGTGGATAACACATCAAGTACACATGCACAGTTTACACAGTAGTTCGTTGCATCATTTTATCATGGTTCAGCCTCACCCAAGCCTGGCGGCCTACAAACCTCCACGCGCTCTTTGAGCACCACCTTGCTCTTTGAGGAAAAAAAATCACACTGCTGATCACTCCAGATATAAAAGTATCAAATTTGACATATGATGTTTACGGAATGCATGTTGTTGTTGGTTTTTTTGTTTGTTTGTTTGTTTGTTTTGTGAAATTGGTGAGATTCTATACGATGCAGGGTGCATACCAACACTTTGCACACTAGTTCAGATGGCTAAATTGGTCATATATGTCTTTTCTAGTAGGCTTTTTTTTCTAAATTTTGTGTATGTGACTTACTTTTTATGAATAGAACCTAAGTTAGCATTCTTCTTTAAAGACATAGAGATGAGTTAGTACATGTTGAAAAAGTTTGTGGCACAAAATGATGGAAAAAGACAGATACAAGTCCAGAGCGGATAACCAGCTGCCCAGAGTCAGGTTAGGTTAATATTCTCAGATTCTTCCCAGATTCATATCAATAACATCGTTATTGAGACTTTTAGCTATGTGAATCCTATGTGTTCTAGTAATGGAATTAATGAAAAAGTCACAATTGCATCTTAGCAAAAAAGGAATAACCCATGTCCAATATGTTTGATTGGGAAAATAATTACATCCTGTAAGCAGAACTTTTACTAAATTAAAAAAAAATGCATATGAATATCCTTTAAGAAAATTCTTGAATAGCAGTCATGGTAAAACAGTTCAGTACAGTGCAAAACTTTGTACTTTTTTGAATGAGCACAGAAGTAATGGCCACTACTTTCAAACATTTAATAATTTCTTAAATTGCACATTAAAATCCCATCACATGAATTTATTATTTAAAAGTCCAGCAAATTTAATACTATTTCTAAAGCAACTATTACAGAGATGTAATGGATTTCTTAATGGGATAGTGTGTTAGACATTACATACTGAGACTAATTAGAGTGGAGGCTTGAGAATCAGCCAGTGTGGGAGATTATTCTAGTGATGGTTTTGTGTATTCAAAAGAATGAAACAAAAATAGTCAAAGCATCGAAAGAAAATGCACAAACTACAAGCTTTATTTACTACTACTTCTTTTAATAAGTGTGATATATTAAAATTTCTTTACATGTATGTGTTGTGTCTTTTGTGAGTTAAATTATTAATATATTCACATTATAAAAAACAATTCAAATCATTGTTTCCATTTAATTAACATTGCTGGCTTTAGAATCAGTGCACTAGTGTGTGTAAAGGGCCATATTTGGGGTAGATTTCCAATGTGCAATGTAGAATACAGGAATGACTGATATGTCAGCTTTTACATGGATGACAGGATCTGAACTCAGGTCCTCATGATTGCACAAAAGTTCTTAACCAGTGACTACCTCTCTAGCTTCTATTCAATATTGTATCTATTATCTAATCTATTTTGATTTATAGATATATTATTTTTTCAAGTAAATATATGATATTTCTTAATGATGTTTACTAAGTTTCTTTGTAACAGAGAGATATCTTTCATTGTGATACGTAACTACACAGACTTTTGATATAAATATATCAACACATTAAGATTTTTGTCTGTTTGAATTTCTTAACAAAGTGTTCTTTTCTGTAAAGCATTGATGTGAATGAAGGACTTTAGGTAATTATAGTTTTGGGGTTAAATAATACTAGAATATTTGAAATAACTCAGTTAATAAAATTGGGAAAATAGCCATGTATCTTATTGTTTTATTGCAACAACATGCATTCCTTAAACATCACATGTCAAACTCGGTACTTTTATATCTGGAGTGATTTTCGTGTTTTATTTAGCCAATTATTAACGTATTCTGATCATTTTCAGGAGCCATTATTTTGTTACCAATTTCTTCATCCTCCTCTAGTCTTTAGCTGTGAAAAATATCACAGCTTCATTCTGTATAGCAGCTATCCTCATTCAAGATACTAAACCAGAAATATCTGGTGAGCACAGACCAGGAGGGATTCAGAGAACTGGAAAGAAGTGCCCCAAGACCCACATATTTAACATCTGGATCAGGCACATTGTAGGAGTCTGGGGTAGTCGGAATATCTTCATTTACTACTTTGTATTAGTGAAACCTCATACGTTTAATTTGTGTTCTGATAACCTGCCCAACAGTGCAACTAAACACGTCATACACTGCATTTTTAAAAATTTTAATGGAAAGCCCAAGGCATCGATATTGTTCAATATTTTTTAGAAATACTGTCATATATTTTAGAACATTCAGTGATTGAAAATTTTGTTTTTCTGCAAGTTGACTGCATTTCTCCTTTGTTTAAAAAAATTAACTCTCAAAGCATAAATATTTTATCATTTCAAAATCTCCAATATTCAAAACAGATGTGATTAAAATGGTTAATTTTCCATAATTCAGATTATTTGCCAAATGATGTCCATTGCCCTGATCTGGCTTCAGTCATTAGCTGCCTGGACTTTGTTTGGATTATCTACTCTAAATGGGTATCTCCTGCTTGGGAGGAAGCCAGCTGTGAAACTCAGGAGTCCCACACTGAAATACTCCTCACAAGGTGTAAAACAGACAGGGACAGCCCTAATGTCCCTCATACTTTAAATAATTAATAAATCTGTTATAAACCAACTTCTTGTCCACAATTAATTAGTATTACTGTCTTTAAAAAGTATAAGATCAAAAAAATTAAAAGATAAAATAGCATAAAATCAGATCTCTTGATTTGCTTACACTAAACAAACTTGAAATTTTATTATATTGCATATGATTACTAAATACTCAAACTATATTTTTAATATTTTTGGTAAAAAATGCAGTTATTTTAGCTGTATCCTGGAATCCATTTCATAATATTAAAGAATACATATTCAGTAATCAATTTGAGAATATATATATATATATAATATATAATAATATATATGCATAATTCTAAGAGAAAACATTATCATTTTACATCTCAATGATTAAACATTTTATTTAGAGTTTTCTGTCAACCAAATGATTTGTTAATGTATTCTATTATCCTGTAAGTGATCTGTAGAAATATGTCTAAAGAATATAAGACAACCCCAATGCCTTGATGATTTGCATTAAAATTGAAATAATGATATATAATATGACTTTTCGTAGTTATAGATTGTGGTGATTTGTCTGAACTCAGATCAAACACATGATGTTTCATTATACAATAATTTCCCCATCATCCTCCTGTGCTTCAGAAACACAAAACAACACAGCCACAGAAAGTTCCAGAAAATACAAATCTATACTTCTCAGGGTTCTTATACTATGTATGGCCTACACGTTCTCTACTCAACAAGATCTCATGTGGTGTTGTAAGAATTCCCAACATTGAAAAGTTCCCTTTGCCAGTCTCCTCCAATAGCTGACCTATCTACATTTTGAAAGTGCGGTATTATTCCTGGCACACAAAAATGCTCAATAAATTACCTTCAGTAAATGGATGAGTAAGTGGATGGGGAAAGAGTAAGCTCAATTTTTAAATCAGAGCAGGAATTAAATCAATCACTAGGGAAGACACTTGAGCCTCCATTTCATTAAAGGGAATAATCACTTTTATAGAGTTGATCTGTGAATAAAATCGAATTATATTTCTGAACACTACGTTTCTTTTTGGCACAAGTTATTTTAGGCTCATTTTTCCATTTCCTACCTCATCCCTGGAATCTTCTGTATCTCCAAAGAGAGCTAATTCATTATAGTAGACAGAGGATTGGCTTGGTAGATTTATGCTATATTTTAAAACTGAAGCTTGCAGATGAAAATCTTATCAGATATATAAATCTTCTCTCACAGCAGATGAGAATGGTAAAAAATAAATGATAGTATATTTCATTAATTCTTATTTATAATATCTATATCACTCTGTACTTATTTGTAATTTTTTGATACTGGCAGAAAATACCTTAAGACTACAAATATGTTAAATGCCAAATTAATTTTACATGATTTACTCAGGAAATTAAAAATGAAATATCAGGCAAGCAATAGTTATCATTACTTTAAATTGTGTGTGTGCATGTGTGAACATTTATACATGCATGTGAATGTGTAAGTGTGTGTGTGTGTGTGTGTGTGTGTGTGTGTGTAGGTGCCCAGAAGACCCAGTGTCTTTGGATATGCTAAAGCTGAAGTTATAGGCAGTTGGAAGCTGCTTTGTGTAAGTGATGGGAACTGAGTTCTTTCTGGCATCCCACTTCCCCTTCACTTCTGTGAGGGTCCTCCTTCAGTATCCTTGTACCCTGGGCATCAAGACTCTATGGGATTAGGTGCATCCTCTACCACTGAGGCCAGACAAGGCAGCTCCTCTGCCTGTGTATGCTCACAGGGTCCAGGTTAGTAGACACTGTTGGTCTTCCTGTGAGGTTGTCGTTCCCTTCAGTTCTTTCAATCCTTCCCTTAACTCTTCCATACCTGACCTCTGTCCACTGTATGGCTGTGGGTATCTGCATCTGCCTCAGTCAACTGCTGGTAAGGCCTCTCAGAGGACAACCATGCTAGGTTCCTGTCTGCAATCATAACAGAATATCATTAATAGTGTTAGTGACTGGGATGGATCCCAAGTTGGTCAGGTCATTGGTCATCCATTCATTAAGTCTCTGCTCTCTTTTTCTCCCTGAATTTCTATTAAAGAGGAACTATTTTGGATCAAAAGTTTTCTAGGTGGGTTGGTGTCTCCCTCCTTCCACTGGGGGTCCTGTATGACTACTGGAGGTGGTTTCTTCAGTTTCCATATCTCCATTGTTGGGCATTTCCACTAAGGTCAACCACACTGAGCTCTGTAAGCCTCTCAATTCCCAAGTCTCTGGACGTTCTAGAGATTCCCCTCCCCCCTACCCCTGGCAGCTGCATATTACCATTCATTCACCTGGGCCTCTGGACAGCTCTTCTGTCTTTCCCCATACCTGTTCCTACCTGCCTATTCCCCTGCCCCTTCCCTCTCCCACCCAGATCCCTGCCGCCCTCTGTCTCCCATGACTATTTTGTTTCCCCTTCTAAGTGGGATTGAAGCATCCTCACTAGGGTCTTCCTTCTTGTTTACCTCTTTGGATTTGTGTGTGTGGTGGGTGTATCATGGGTGTTCTCTACTTTTTGGCTAATATCCACTTATCAGTGATCAGTACATATCATGAATGTTGTTTTGGGTCTGGGTTGTCACTCAGGGTGATAATTCCTAGTTCCTACACTTGCCTACAAAATTCATGGTGTCCTTATTTTAAAAGCTAAATAATATTTCATTATGTAAATGAGCCACATTTTCTGTATCCATTTTTCAGTTAAGTGGCATCGGGATTGCTTCCAGTTTCTAGACCACTTCACAAGAACCTAACTTCAAGGTCCTTCTAGACATGGTTCTCTCTCTGATGTAATACAGTAAACACTAATCTTTCCTGAGCTTTCACTAGGCTAATACAGGTATCAGGTCAGTTGACCCAAAGTAGGAAATATAATTGCACGTGGGCTCTTTCTTGCTACAAAATGATGATCATGTTATTTTAACATGGGAACTCTGATATGGGCTTGGGAAATGTGTGTATAGAGAGACATGGAATTTTAACCACTTGTTTCTGCTTTGCTTCTCAGTGACTATAGTTATATGATTAAATGTCTTGGGAGCCCACTGTCAGAAATTCATATTAATACTCTAGTTTCCTTTCTGTTGGATAATATTGGATATCAGGTGAAATCGGAAGTGACAAATTGAATAAATGAGCTATATTAGCTAGTACCTTAAAATGTGTGTGTAAAATCCCTCAATTATGCAATAGAGACAAGAAGTACTACCTGTCTAACTATTTCTGTCTAAGAATTCAACAGAAATAGCCATAGTTTAATGCACCACTGAATGAGACTTCTGTTCTCTTCAACTGTTCTTAGAAACTCAGCTAAAATGCATCAAAGGCTCCATCCAGCACCTGACTGAAATAGATGCAGAGGCCCACAGCCAAATATAAGATGGGTCTTGGGAACCTTTATGGAAGAGCTGGAGAAAGAATTATGGCCCTGAAGGGACAAGAACTTCACAGGAAGAAAAAAAGTCAACTATCCTGGACCCTTGGAGGCTCTCAGAGACTGAATCACCAAACCCACAAAACATATAGGGCTGGACTTAGGCCCTGCACAGATAGATCGATAGATATATAGATATATAGATAGATAGATAGATAGATAGATAGATAGATAGATAGATAGATATAGGTAGGTAGATAGATAGATAGATTGATATAGATAGATATAGATATAAGATATAGATAGAGATAGAGATAGAGATAGAGATAGAGATAGATATAGATATAGATATAGATATAAAGTCTTCATGTGAGTCCCAAACAAATGGAGTGGATTCTAACCCAAAAGTTGTTGCCTGTCTATGTGATATGTTCTTCTAGCTAGGCTGCCTTGTCTGGCCTCAGTGAGAGAGGATGAGCCTAGATTCACAGAGACTTGGTGTGCCAGGGACGGGGTACCCAATGGGATCTCCATCCTATATGAGGAGACGGGAAAATGAACTGTAAGAAAGGGGGGCAGGGAAGCAGTGATCTGGATATAAAGTAAATAATAAATAAATAAATAAATAATAAATAGACAAAACCAAAAATATGCATCAGTGAAACGTTAAAGTTAAAAAAATAAAGTGATACAAATTGAACTCTGATCTGCTGCAATAGCAGCAAAAGCTTTGAACCACTGAGGCATCTTTACAACCTGATTATTAGAAAATTGTTTTTGTTATTTGTAGTTTTCATTTTTATATTTCTGTGTACATGTGTAGGAGGTGTCCACTGCTATGTTGTATTTATAAAACGTAGTGTTCTCTTTTGTTTAAGAGGCAATATATATGGGAAATGCACAAGAAATTAGAAAGTATAACTGAACTGAAATATTTACTAAAATAAAATAGTCTAAAAATAAGTGTTATTGGGTTTTACAATATTATAATTGCTCAGAAAATGATCTCTAGTAATTCATATTTGTATGTGTCATTGTAAGTTTCAGCAGTACACTTAACAAATACAGCCAGTTACTTAGAAAGAGAGAACCCCAAGTGAAGAATTTCCTCTTTCAGAATGGCTTTTGGCCATATCTGTGATTAATTACTAGTTGACAACGAAGAATCCAGCCTTCTTTGGACAGTTTCATGTCCTAGCATGTGCTCCTGGGCTATAGAAAAACACAAGCTCAGCAGCCTCCCTCCACTGTAACTCCTCAGGTCCCATCTCCAGCTTCTTCCTTTGCCTTCCTACATTGCTTCTTTCAGTGAAGTGTAAGATTTAGTATAATTTATATGGTGTAACATAAAATAAAAAAATACTCATTTATCCTCTTTTGGAATGGGTAATTAGGTAAATTAGCCAGTACATTGAAGTGACCATTGGGTGATTTTTTTCTGTTTTCTGTTTTTTTCCCAGTGAATGCCAGGTAATTTATCTATTTTATATTTAATCCGCCAAAATATAAGATGCACTTTTATTTCATTTCTTTAATGTTTTCTGAGTTTCTAAAATAAAAATAAGGCACCTGCAGGAGTGAAGAATCCTGACAAATTAAGCGGCTTGCAGTCTCTATCATCTGCTGAGGATGGCCAGGGCTATATGGAGCTGTGTTTCAATGGAAGACGAAAGGAAAGGAGCTTGTGGAGGGAATCTTTGATGGCCTCAACTGGGATACTGTGCAGAACTCTGCCCAGGCTTTGAAAACAAAATGGAAAACTTATAGCTCAGAGCTTCCTGGAAGCTGCAATCTTCCACATGCAGAAGACACAAGAGCCGATCTGGAGTGTTGTCATTACCAGGATATGAGCAGTTCAATGCCAGACCACAAGAACCCCCAACCTGATGAACATCACGGCAGCTATGACAATCTCAGAGCTTTTACCAGTTCCTGAACTGAATACAGCCATAGCAGAATGATGGGGAATGGAGGCTGACAGATGTAAAGTTTGTACATATAATGCAACATTAGAATGTATTGTAAATAAGATAATTAAAATAATATGTAACAAATCTGTCAGCACTTTACTGTCTAGAATATTTCTTAATTCTGTTGTTAATTTTCTAAGGACTAGTAACTATTCTTTATTTGCATAAAATGCACTGCAAAAATTTCAGACACAGAATGCTTCATGTTCTCTTGGGCGTTTTATTATTGATTTGTGAGAATGAAAAGCAATTGATAAATACGTACATGTCTTTAATAAGAAAACTTAATTCCATATAACATCTTATTTAATGAAAGTTAATTTATGAGCTTCTGTAGTTTTCTCAAGGCATGATTTTACAGATACAGAGATAGATTTTTAGTGTTTTCTTAAATAATCATTTTTCTCTGTGTGTGTATGCATATTCAATGCACATGTTTTGTGAAGGCTTAAAGTGTATTTCTCTAATAATTTCTACCTTATCTTTCCAAGCCAGGGATTCTCTTTGAACCTAGCATTTGTTCTTCTGGTTAGCCTGGCTAGCAACTGAGCTCTAGCTATCTGTCTGTTGTAGCATACCCAGCACTAATGTGGTAGGAGCAGACTGTCAAATCTGGCTTGGTATGAATGTTAGGATCTAAATTCATGTCCTTATGCTTAACAACAAATGCTTTAACCTCAGATTCCTCCCTCCAACACCTGTATCTTTATATTTTAATTTTTTAATTAATTTGAATTTTTTTCAAATGGTTGAAATGTCATCCATATATTTAAACGTCATATATGTGTGTGACACATGATGAGTAGATAGATAGATAGATAGATAGATAGATAGATAGATAGATAGATAGATTAGATATAGATAGATAGATAGATAGATAGATAGATAGATAGATGAAACATTTGTATATAGCATATGTATAGAACATGTATACACTTATGCATATATACATGTATTCATACATACACATATACATATATACACACATATATTTTATGGTCGGGTAATTTTATACTGATTTTTACCTACATAAGCAAACATGTTCTTCTTTGAACAATATAAAAATTTAGATTCTGCATGTGGAAATACACTTGAGTTAAGAATTTTTTATTTATAGTATCTTTTAATATCTACCCAATAATACTTTCAACAAGATGACTCTGGGGAATAAGGATGCCCAGAGGATTTGGTCTGCAAAAGATACCTGGAGCAGAATTGTGGAAATTGAGAGGATTCATTGCTGCAAAATGAATTGAACTGGGACTCTAGTCCTTTTGAATTCCTGTGGCAGCCACTTGCTGGCCTTAACGAAAGTTCTCACTTCTGCCTTCCTCTGAGACTTTCACCCTGTCACTACTAGTTTTCAATACTTGCTCTCCTGATAGGCAACACTCTGTTGTCTTCCCACTGAGATTCTAACACTTCTATCTGAGGACCTGCGGGATGACTCTTCTTACCCCAGGTGGCTCTAGCCTAGGTAGCTCTCTGCCAGAGAAAGAGAAATCAACCTGAAAGTAACTGGAAAACTTCTTTCTGCTCGTTATCTTTCAAAGAGTGCAGTGAAATCTATGGAGGGAGAAAGGCATTGGTTATCTTACCCATTGTGAACCATTGTGCCTAATTCCAAGATACCATTGATGTTCACCAGTGTAATAATGGCATGACTGTTATGGAGATAAATGATCTCTCCCTGATTAGATGTGAGGCCAGCTCTACTAGAGGTGATTCATATCTTGTAAGTATGACTATTCAAAAAGATATAGCTGAGGAGGTTGTAGGACATAGAGGAGATCTCAATACTGTTTTCTATAAATGATCCTGACTCTAAAATGCCTTCAAAATATTTGTTTATAACCATAGACATGCTACCACTAACTTTAACAAACCGCTCTTTACAAAGAACAATCTTGAATATAGAGACATAAGCCTGTTTAAAACACAGAGAAGTGATGTTTGCTTATTTATCCTTATAAAGAGCATTTATGACATACCCTCTAAGGCTCAGAGAACAACATGGATGAGATGGAAAAAATGTAAGAACCTCAAAATATAGAGAAGGGATAAAATCCGTCTTCCACACGTATCACAGAGAGTGCATTTGTTATCTTACACCTCCTGTGGTAAGATGTGTGTCTATGTATGAGTATGCCCTTCAACAGGTAATTTAGAGTCCAGGAGGAGCTCAACCTCTACCTGCAAAACTAATGATCCTAGCAAATCTCAGTAGATCTAAGAAGCTGTGAATTCCATTCTCAGTACCTATAAATCTACTTTTAGAACACCTAAAACTTTATTCTGGCCTGTGGAGGCACAGTTTTCATGGTGAACAGCCACATACAGAAACATATTTAATAGATTTAATTAAAAATAAGAGAAACAATATCAACCAGACACCCCCAGAGCTCTCAGGGACTAAACCACCAACCAAAGTGTACATAAGGAGGGACTCATGACTCCAGCTGCATATATAGCAGAGAATGGCTTTGTTGGGCATCAAGGGGAGGAGAAGCCCTTGGTTCTGTGAAGGCTTGATGCCCCAGTGTAGGGGAATGCCAGGACTGGGAGGCAGGAGTGAATGGATGGGTGGGTGGGTGGGTGGGTGGGGGAACACACTCATAGAAGCAGAGGAAGGTAGGATGGGATGGGGGTTTCCAGAGGGGAAACCAGGAAAGGTGAAAACAGAAATGTAAATAAATAAAATATACAAAAAAAATAAAATAAAATAATATCATTAAAGACAAGTAAAAATAAAAAGTCCTGAGCAATTAATGTTCATGATCACTAGCTTTGAAATAACATGTAACATAAGAATATATATGATTTGTATTATATGCATAATTTTGTAGTAAGAAGAAATCCAAAGTATCTCTGTAAAATACAAGATCAGGAATTATTCTGGGAACAAGGATGGCAAATGAGTAAATGTCATTATTTATTTATTATCAATTGCAACTTTTAAATATAAAGAGTGGGTATAGGAGCTAAATATCCAGGGCCCATTTATATACATCTACACATCATTATATACTATCAATACTTATTAGATCATATTAATAGGGTCTCTCAAAAGTATTGATTAATGAGTTCATAAATAATTTTCAAATTATATTGTTTTGACTGTATACCTATTTGGTATATTGTTATGCATTTCTAAGGGTGCAACCTTTATTAAAAAATATATTGTCATCCTTCTTAGAGACTATGTATTCAGTAACTAGTTTTAGTTCAACTAAAGAAAAAAGAAAATGATCTCTTTGGTTTTTGAAGGAAAAACTTTTGAATAGAAATGACAATGAGTTGAACCTCTGGGTATGAAGAAAAACTTAAGCTTCTTTTCATTAAGCACAGGGGGATGACAAGCACAGCTTAAACTACCTCGTGGCTATAAACAGAGCCTTCATGCACAGCGAGCATGACAGAATGAGAGCTCTCTTTTACAACTGGAAATGGGGTGCTGATGTATAGACAAGTGCATTCTCGTACATAGCACATGACAAAATAAAAATCAGCAATTCAAGTGCATTCTGCTACATAGCGCATTCAAAAATAAAAATCAGAAATTACCTATCGATCTTATAATCATTATTTATACAGTGACCTCTATCAAAGGAATGTCTGTTCAGTATTACTATCCTCAGCATTTCATTATTCAATACATGAAATCATTGAAAAAATACTCAACTTCACACAAAATCAGAAGTACAATCATGAGAAATTCTGAATGTTAGAAGGAATATTTGCTAATTCTTCCAGCTAACACTAATAGATATTACAATGGTAAGAAGCTAGACACCAGAATCTTTGATGAGAATACGAATCAACATTTATGAAGTGTTTACCTTACACTACTCATTTCCCATAGTTTTAGTATGCTACTTTTATTTCTATGAGGTAAGACAAGCTTTCAGAGTTGGTACTTTGATTCCCAGCATGCACTGGGTGGCTCATGCCATCCATACCTCCACATCCAGGGGATCCAATGTCTTCTCCTAGGATGTGCTACCACCAAGAAATCCTCATGATATGCAGACATATATGTGAACAGAACATTCATACACATATAATAAAGTGAAACAAATTAAAAATTACTTGTGATCATTTTTGCTGTTACAGAAAAAGGAAGACATGAAAATTTTGATGTATGACAACAATATTTGAGAATGTCTCTATTTTAACTTCTTTCCTATGCTACTATTCCTGTAGATGATACCACTTACTTGTAAGCCATATCTAGTACACAAAGTAGAGTCTGGATTGATGTATGCTACTGTTTGATTATTGTAACTCAGAAGTTTATGGAAATTACAGACTAACATGTTGCTACTCTCATGTGATCCAGTACTATAAGGCTGAGGATTATAATTGTTGTGGATAGCCTCAGCCTTGTATTTTGATCCTAGTTCCACCCTTCTGGGAGGGGCTGCAGAGGATGATTGAACCTGTAAAATAAAGGCTAGAGCCAGAGATTGGGCAGTAGAAGGGGAGGTGGAGAAAAAGGCTTAGGGGAGGAGAGAGTGAGAGGAATTTGATATAAAAGGAGGAAGTAGAAGCAGAAGCAGAGTAGAAGCAGAGGAGAAAGAAGCAGAAGAAGTAGAAGCAGGAGGAAGCAGGCAGAAGGAAGCCGGATACAGAGGAACCATGATGCCTGGATAGACCACAAGTTATAAGGGATCTTATAGTCGGGGATTAGAATAGTGTAGTGGTAAACCTACCCAATCTAGGTGTGCTATTTATACCATAATTATTGAGTTGTGTCTTCTTTACTGGTCTTCTTCGGGTAGGAAATTTACCGCAGCAAATTTGGCTGCTTAAATAATAATTTCTACTACATATAATTTCACTCTATATCCCTGGCTACCACTTACCTGGACTGGACTGTGTATCCCATCAAACACAAAACCAAATGAGTAAATGAATAAATAAATATGTAAATAAATGTCTTAATTTCAAAAATATTCCTTGTGATATTAGGAATTATTTTAAAAGTCTTCCTGGTCCTTTGGTGTTTATTTGTTTGGTTTGATGATTTTAAAAAAATCTGTAAAAAGAAAAAATAGAAATAAGATACTTGAAAGTAAAACAAAAATCATTGAAAAATAAAATAATACATAAAATAATCGATTCCTGCAAATCTATTATATGATCATCATGAAGATAAGTAGTCATGGGAAGCAAATCTGCCTGATCCTAAATTATTCACTATACTGCAATGCTTGCTCGAAATGAAAGACATGGGGTATACACACATATGCACACATATAAAATACACAAAAGAAAATCTTTCAGCCTTCTCCTACTGGCTCCCATAATTCATAATTGCTACCTGAACACAAACCCATCAAGCTGACTCCTTACTTGGATATTTGTATATCTATTGTCTTTCATTTCTTCTCAAATCATATTTGTGTGTGTGTGTGTGTGTGTGTGTGATGGGCACCAAAAAAGTGCTAATTTTTTTGTACTCAACTGCTGGGGGCCAGCCCCAGCATGGTGAGGAAGCTTCTTCTCTTTTCTTCTTGTCGGTTCTTCTTGAGGCAGCCGAGGGGGAAGAGCATTGGCAGGGGTAGGGGGGTGAGGAGGGTAATGCTTGGTCTTCAGAGATATTTAGGGTTGCTGTAAAATAGAAGTTTACTTATCTATGCTAGAAAAGTTTACTTACTATGATACTGTAGCTAACCTGCCCTCTGGCATCCTCTGAGACCAGAAACTGCAGTTTCTGGCACTTAGCACCTCAGCCCCAAAACAGCAAAGGATTAAGTAAATAGCCTTTGTACTCTCTCAGTAGGATCTGATGGGCCCTAACTTATGCCTGCTAGACTGAGGTCACAAGAAGAAAAAACACTGAAAGAAGTTATTATAGAGTTAATTTTTAAGTGTAAAAAGTTTCCTATGAAAGCTATCTAAGGGGAAAAGTGGAAAGTCCAAAGTGGGGAAAAGGAAAAAATTCTAACAAAGGAAAAATTCTAAGGGAAAAAATTCTAGGCAGGGGAAAAGGAAAGGAAAGGACGAACAGCTCCTAATGATCCTCTACATATACAACTACTCTATTCTATTACTACCACGACTATGACAACTACTACTCTGTCTTTGTCTTCAGTACTTATACATCTTTCAGAGTACATGATCACATGTTACAAAATTCATCACAAGTTCGCACCAAAATTCAAATCATAAATTGAAATAGAAGTTTACAACAGAGAATGTTTGCATGCATATCCATTAGGAGTAATTATCTGGCTAAACATCCATCACTTGTCTAGCTCCACAGGTTCACTGAAGGTTTAAAACTATAACTAAGAAATTAGCAAGTTTTTCTATAGATAAATCGAGGCAATATTTTATCTTCTGTCCCAGCACCTATAATAAATTGTGAGTTCCCTATTAGTGACCTTTGGTTAATTGTTTTACAGCCTCTTGGAATGTGCTCTGAGTAGGAGAAAGTCTGGTTGCTATCTAAGAGCAATTAACTGATGACACTTGGGAGGCTGGCAGAGTTCTTATTGCAGTTTTAACTATCAGAAAGGGACCTAATAGCAGTCCCACTATAAAAGAGCTTAATAATCATTGATATAATTTTAGGAATTCTTATAGGATCAACATTAAGTCTTAAGAAGATATCTATTTGTCTATATAGCATCACCACAAGACAGTACATCTTCATGGATCTGTATATATCTGATCCAAAGGGGTGTGCTATTGCTTAGTGATTGATATATGTTTAATATAATATAAACAATATAATATGTTTATAATAATGGGAAAAGCATACTAATAGCAGGAAACTTTCCTAAAATAAATCCCTTACAGCCTTGCTGTTAAGAGCTCACTTGTCCCAGATTATATAGTAATCTAAGGCAAGCTGTTTCAGGATGATCACCTGCTAATTATTAGCTTGTCCCATTATGGCTCCTGACACTCAACAATCACCTTCTTGATATTGCCATAATACCACTTACGTCATAGTTTGTTTCTTTCTAATTTGCAATGTCTTTCATTCTAGGTTGAATTCCTTATATTATGTAAATGTAAACTGACCAATAAATATATGTGGTCATGCACAATAAAAATATATTATCAAAGACATGAGAATCATGTCTGGATGTGAAAAAAGTAGCTTAGAATCTAGATAATAATAGATTTGTGGTCTGTTTTCCTAAAAGTTAATCTGTATTAGAGCCTTTTTCCCATTTGGCATTCTTAACGTAGGTATCTTGTCCAGCAACAATGAGCCAATTCACGTTGTGATCACATTCAGATTCACTCATGAGTAAATCCGGTTACTCTTGTTAGGATTATTGCCCATGGTTATGATAAAAGAAGTACAATCCTTACTGAAGCAAGCTGTTGTCTTTAGAGGGGAATCACTTCTTCATCTCCACTCAGCATGACAACTCATTTATTTTAGTGCCATTAAACTAGCCAATACTAGTTGTTATTGCTTCACTTTCAGAATTCTGCTGAGAAAATTTTTTAAAGTGCACAGCATTGTTACAAATACATACCATCAGTGTGCTATACACTAAAATTCTTCCAAATATTTAAACTGTTGACTTAACTATTCAGGGATTATTATGACTAATTACATTAATTTTAGTGAAAGCAATTGAAGAATACACAATCATCAAATGGAAAATAAATCGTTTATTGTTTATCCATAACTAGATAGATATATTAATAGTTGTTTGAGTATATCTATTTTATAACATAAAATAATTAAAATAATTATTTATATACTCATTATTTTTATTTCTTCACATTATTTTACTCTCTTTCATTCTCTCTTTATGTTTATGTTTATTAATAAATAATAGATTTATTATTAGTGCACACTAATGTTACAAATACATATTATTAGTGTGCTATATACTAATTTCTCCCAAAAATTTCAACTGTTCTTCTTCTTATTTTTGTTCTTGTTCGGGGATTATTAATGACTAATTATATTAATTTTAGTGAAAGCAATTGAAGAATATACAATGAATAAATGGGAAATATCTCTCTGTCTCTCTTTTTGTCTCTCTCGCTTTCCTTCCCCCCTCTGTGTGTGTGTGTGTGTGTGTGTGTGTGTGGTGTGTGTATGTCTGTGCGTGCGTGTATACTGTGTTGGTCTAAACTTGACAAGGGGTGATTGTGGAGGTCAGAGAATACCTTTGCAAATCAGTTTTTGTCTTCCACATGTGGGTCCTGAGAATTGAACTTAGGACGTCAGTCTCAGTGGTAAGAGCTTGTTCCCACCGAGACATCTTTATAGCCCAAGTTGTACAATTTTTAATTTTTAATTACATTGTTTTTTTATAAAAATTATGCTTTTGTATAACATAACAGAACTAGGATATTTAGAATTGGTTTTGATTTATTAATCTTTCTCTCACATACTGAAATAAAGTACAACAATTACACAGCATTAAGATTAAAAGAATTGTGTAAACCTGGATTCATTTCTTTGATCACAAAAAGTTGTGATATGCAATTTTAAATATTTTTCAAATAGACAGATAATAATGAACAGCATATCTCTGCACAGAGAGAGGCCATACTCACAGGTATGAGTAAAGTGTAGAAATCTAATAAAAATAATAATAGATATCTCTTTTTTCTGTCTGTAAAAACTAATGGGGAAGTTTCTAAGAATACTCAAGCAATTGAAAATAAGACCTTGACAGGAAGCCTTCCTTGCTTGCTTTCTTTTATTTCTGAAAATGATTTTTCCAGAGAATTCACAGATAATTTTGAAAACCTCCCTTCACAAATAAGTGAAAGTTTCATGATGAAATAAAGGAAGAATTTCACTAAGCTTTTAGCGCCCCATCAATGGCAAAGTTGTGTTGTGATGAAGGAGTTTAAGGCCCATTCTTTCATTGATCATTAATTAAATATTGTCTAATTTGAAATTCATATGTGAGCTTAATTTTTATACATAAAGAAACATAAAATCAACATATATCAGATTGTTGTTAATCCTGACATTTCACATAAATAAGAAAAATGAACATTTTTATATTTTTATTTTTTGTGTTTACAGAAATATGTAACTCATTATTTTTTACTTTAACTATAAAAATATGCAACATTTTGAAAAATTTGGTATATTCTTTTTTAAATATTTTCAAAAAGATTTTAAGACACTTATGTATCATAATAGTATACAATAAAATAAGGCATTTTTAAAAAATTCTTAAATATCAGAATATATTAGGCCAGAGTATAAAAATAGAATCTATCAGCCAGGCAGTGGTGGCACACGCCTTTAATCCCAGCACTTGGGAGGCAGAGGCAGGCGGATTTCTGAGTTCGAGGCCAGCCTCGTCTACAGAGTTCCAGGACAGCCAGGGCTACATGGAGAAACCCTGTCTCCAAAAACCTAATAAAAAAAATTGAATTTATCACTAGTTAAATCATATCATTTGTACAAATTTCTTCATTCGGGTTTTGCAATATTTACTATACTAAATTGTAGACCCTCTATTTCCTAAATGTTTTGTTCCTCAAAACAAATGGGTTGAAAATTATGCTCTACTCAGAAACCATCACATCACGAGCACTCAGCCTGTGTTAAACCATCAATACTAAAGTACCACCAAGTGAGAACACAACTACTTGCTCTCCAGAATACACTATTTTTATGAACCAGAAAAGAACCTTCACTAGACACTCAAGCTACTCGTGCTACTGTCCTGGACATCTAGCTTCCAAGCAGGGAGCTTAAGCTGTTCAGTTTAACTACTGTAGCTTAAAACTGCCCAGTTACTGCCTTAGTGAGAACAGGCTGCACTCTTAAGGAAAGATCACCTGTGATCATCATAGAAAGACTCATGATAACATGGCATTGATGTTACTGTTGTGAATGGATGGATTCCAGCATTATTTATCTTTTCTGTCACCACCAACCCACATAGTGAAATACGTAAAACAAAAGCAATACTGGTTTAAAAACTATGTAACATAATAATGCATGTGTTGGTAAATATGAAAGTGCTTGCTTGAAAATTTAAAAATCAGAGACCTGACATTTTTGACAGGAATTATTTTGTCTACTGTATTTATATTTTTAGGAATAAAACCTGGAATAATAATAACTGTTTTGGTAAAATAATCAAGCAAGCCCTGTTGTAAAATTCTCAATTCTATAAAAGTGGGGGAAAACTAGAAGACATTTAAACCCAGTAGAAAAATATGACATACAGGGCCAGAAAAGCATTAAGAAGGCATAAACACATGAGTATTTTCTTTTCTAGATATTGTTGCAAGTTGTATTTATTTGTTTTTACTTTATTTATTGTGTGCGTGTGTGTCTGTGTATGTTTGGGTGCACTTGTCACAATATGGATGAGGACACCAGAGTACATCTCATAGGAATTCGATCTCTCCTTTCAGCTTATGAAACCTGGGAATCCAACTCAAGTGGCCACAGTTGGCAAGAACCCTTACCCTCGGAGCCCCCTTATTGGCTCTTGTTTTTAAAAAATACAATTGAACACTTTATTTTTGAGATCTTTTGTATCAGTAAAACCTGTAATCAGAGATTAAAATACCTTTGTTCAAAATTTTGTATTAGATTAAACTCAATGAGATTTGCAACAGTCCTTAGTTTGAACAAATTAACTATTCTATGCCCCATCCCACTTACCTTGGAAATATCTTACCTATATGACCCGACCTGCGGGTCTTAGTAATTCATGGGATCGAGGAAGACCACAACCTGAAGAGAAGAATGGGTGAGAGAGAGAAAGGACTCAAGGAAGCAATTGATTGTCAAGAGCTGTGTATTTGAGTGCAAAGCACCTTTTTATAATACATTTTACAAGGGGAGGGGGTAAGAGGGACCAGGTGGTGGGAAAATACAGAATCTTCTCGGCCTGTGCCCTGGAACATTTTGTGGTTTACCTGCCTGTCTCAGAAGACACGGTACACTGCCTTGAATCCATCTGTAGCTGCCAACCCATTTTGTGGTCTACCTGCTTTTCTCAAAAGACATGGCACACTGCCTGAGAACAGCTTGCAGCTGCCAAACAGAGTCTTGTGATTGCTGGGCAGGAAGAAGCTGCAAGGGACATTGTGCAGGTGGGAAAGGTAGGAGGTGAGGGTAAGGGTCGAGGGTCCTGGCTTCTGACACCTATACAAGATATTTTTATAGATGTTAATTAGTTGATTATTTGTTGAAACTAAGCGAGAGTGTGTGTATGTGTGTGTGTATGTATGTGTGTGTGTTTTGTAGGCATAATTGGCTGACTAGTTCTTAAAATTATAGTAAACAATAAAATTGCCTCTATCAGATCAATATAAATATAAAGCAATTTATGACCAGTAAGAGACATGGTACATGTTTAAGAATGGTAAATTATCTGTAATAGAAAAGTCAAGAACTTTTATTTTAAGGTTCCTTAATATTTAATTTATTCTTCTCTCATACACTACATCCTGGCTACAGTTTCCCATCTCTGCATGCCTCCCAGTCCCTCCCCTACAACCTACCCTCAACCCTAATTCCACGGCTTCTCCATTTCCCTTCAGAAAAGAGTAGGCATTTCCTAGAGATATCAAACAAACATAGCATAACAAGTTATAATAAGCCTAGGAACAAGCCGTCATACCAAGACTGGACAAGGCAACCCAGTAGACAAAACAGTCTCAAGAGCAGGTGTGTTAGAGCAACCCCACACTCACAATGTTAGGAGTCCCAGAAGAATGCCAGCTCCACAACAACAGCATATATGTTAGAGAACCTAGTGCAGACCCATGTGGGCTCCATGATTATCACTTTAGCCCCTGTGAGCCCACCTTAGTACATTCTATGGGCCATGTTCTCATGCTGTCTTAATTGCTTTAGCAATGAAATTCATTTTAAAATATATTTGAATTTTTTTAATATAGATTACGTACTTCCATGTCACATTTCTTTGACGGAAAATGAAATTGAAGACAGACTAGCTGTGAGAGAACCAAATTTTATGTACAGATTATTTGTGTATTACTTCAAAATCTAATCAGTTGATAGACCGTTATAGTATATGAAATACAGGCTTAATAGTTACCACATGTTTCATTGGATAACAAAAGGACTCGTAATCTCAATCCAAATGCTAATTATCTCTCTACAAATGATGTGTCTTTGCCATACCGCTCATTAGATAAAATGACATAAAATGTAGATAAGTTTCATTTTCTAAATATGTCCCATTGTCATGACCATCCTGAATATATAGAATAAGTGATAATGTAGTGAACTTTAGCAAATTTTCATTTTACGTTTT
Source organism: Mastomys natalensis (assembly GCA_021653895.1). NCBI lineage: Eukaryota > Metazoa > Chordata > Mammalia > Rodentia > Muridae > Mastomys > Mastomys natalensis. The sequence continues at coordinate 1,714,935 of JAJTUV010001202.1, forward strand.
GAAATCAGATAAAATAGAAAACATATCTAGATTAGCTGTTTCATCCACAATATACTGCAAGTAAAAATACTTGCTTTGTTTCTAATATTTATGAGATTTTAATATTTTTCTGTAGGGAGGATTTTCCATTGATCAAATCGTTATCCAAAACTGTAGCATATGGGTCAATTAAAAAGGCATAAAGTAACGTAATAAACATCATCATCCATTTGCAAAACCCCTGAGTAATTTAAATTGTACAAGGAAATTTTTAGATTTTTAAATTCCATTTTGATGTTTTATTTTTGGCCTGTCCTTCCAAAAGACTCATATGCTGAAGACTTGCCGTGTTGTAGGGTGTCAGGACTTAGCTGAGAAAAGGTAATATAGGACTTGTTCTGAATATTATACTTCATTGTTGGTCCTGTCCTCTTTCCCTACATACTGTCTAGTTTGATACTAACAAGCTCCTTAGCAATATCATAGGCATGATTTGTCTCTACTCCAAGGCCCCTGGCACAGAACATCTTCATTCTAGAACTAAGTCCTCGACACTATGAGATTAGGTTGTGTTTGTCAGTTATTGAGCATATAATAATGCAGCTCTCCAAAATAACAACTCATAGACATGAAGACAGTAGGAAGGAATCAGGAAACCTGTGTACCTGAATTTGAGATTATAAATTTCAAATAAAGCATTTTCTTCAATAAATGTGATCTACTGTAATAGGTACTGCTTTTCATATAATTTTAAGATAATGAATATAACACTCATCAACTTACATATTCCTTTTTTAAAGAACTGTGACTATGATAGTTAAAATTTCTAACAACAAAAGACAAAATGATTATTTAATTGTCTTCTGTCAGGTTCACTGAAGCTTGAAACTTTGATATTTGTCAAAGGACATCCTATTAGCATGTCTAGCAATTATATTTTCATAACACGTTGTGGAATATTTCAGTATATCCTGGGAAAAATCTAAGTATAAAATATGAAATTTCTTTTTCTCTTGGAAGAATTGTATGGTGAGAAGTTGTGAAGAAGCTGGGAAAATATGCCAATTGTGTATGAATCAAAAAAATTTTGTCTTTAACCTAATATGGATGTGTGGCTACATTGAAAATAACTCTATCAATTTTAAGTTAATTCAGACATCTTTTCAAGGATTTGTTTATGAGTTATTCCTGCTTTAGACATTTTACATTTTGTTTCTTTTTTGAGAAACGATTTCAAGATTTATCAGTATCTGAAAAAATATTGTATATTATTCATAAATTTTATGTGACATATTAGAATAGAAGAAAACAATCAAATATCTTTCAGTAAATTGGGCAATACAGTGTAATTGTGATAGTAACATTAGTTAATATTTGATCTTTGTCTTAGCTTTAATAATTGAAAGAAGAATAAAATTAAAATCAATCTTCCAAAGATAAAATATAAGAATAGAAGAATGAATTCACATACTTAAGCAAATTATAAGGTAGTGACAGAATTAAAGATATTTATATTCAAGAATTAATTTACTAATATACTTAGCATGCCTAATTTGAGTATCCTAAATATACAGAGTTAAACTATGTTTTTCGTGTTTATTTATAAATATCTCTTTTATTTCATATACTCATAAATTCTCTCTACTAAGTGAATATATCAACCACTCTATTTGGTAAAGAGTTAATTGTTATTGAAGACACATGTATGCTATGAATATAAGTATTTGAAATGGTATTTAATATCTGCAAAGGTCTATTATCAGTAGAAAAATCTACATCAAAATACTGGTTATTTATACTGTATACTTAAAGATGACACAGTACAAATACAAAAGAAATACAAATTATACATTTTTTTATACTATACATTTACTTTATACTTATAATATTCTGGTCTCCATGGCCAGCTAATGTCTGTGCACTGAATACTGATATATAAATTCAGTAGGAATAAGAACTCATGTGGAGATAGTTTAATAATATAACTTAATTAAAGATGAGATTAATTTCCAGAAATTTGCTTGTAACAAATCCAACATTAAGATAAACCAGCAATAAACACATATCAGCAATTGTTCATGATAGCATTACCTTATGGCTTTAATATCTTCACTGAAGCCAGCCTCATGTACGCTCGATAATGAAAGAACTTGTTGCTATTTTATGTCTATAAAATTTTCATTAAAATATGTTTAATGACATCAACTAATAGACTACCTCTTCAATATACCGCTATAACTACATTCTATCATATAAGCAATACAAGTGTTTATAGTGAAGAGCTTCAAATAAAATGTCATTACACTCAATTTCTTTAGACTACTTCTCTATCAGGATGAGAGCTCCAGATATCCTACAGGATCTCAGTAACAAGAATTGCTGAATAAAAATACAACCTTACAAATAATTAAAATTACTTAAGAGATATGGTTGTTAGAACAACTTGAGTTTTCAGTTATGGAAAAAACTAGTATTTATGTTTTTATATACTTTAATTTATAATCTCCAAATTCTTCATGGTATTTTTGAGTCATATTATTTCCAGGAATTTAAAAGTACACATTTTTAAATGTTATGTACACACACAATTATAAATCAGCAATGCACTAAATTTTATCGTTATCTAGGACACTAATTTTAAATTGTTTTGAAATCTTGTATTGGCCCTCACCCTCTCTTTCCCTCCTCTTTCTCTGTGTATAATGCATAATTTTATAAGACTATATCCTTTCACAATGCTTTATTAATTGTATATTAACAACAAAATTTGAATTCCTAATTTTTTTTATTATTTATTTATTATTATTATTTATTTATTTAATTATTTAAATCAAATAATAATTTTTACTTATTCACACAGGTTTTTTTTTATTGGAAATTTTTTATTGGAAAATTTTTTTTACATTTCAGATGTTTCTTCCTTACCCCATTTCCCCCCTCCCTCCCAGGAACTCACTATCCCTTCCCCCCTCCTCCTGCCTCCACGTTGGTGTACCCGCACCCACCCTCCCCGTACCTTACCTCCCCACCCTCGAGTATCCCCCTCCCACGACGTCCAGCCTTCATGGGACCAATCTCTTCTCCCACTTATATATTAGCTCCCTTGCATATATAGCTGGAGCCATGGGTCCCTCCCTAAGCGGTCCCAGGCTGGTGGTTTAGACCCTGGGGTCTCTGGTTGGTTGGTATTGTTGCTTTCCTCATGGTGTTGCGAATCCTCTCAACTCCTTCAGCCTTCACTCTATCTTCTCCATTGGGAACCCCATGCTCAGTTTAATGGTTTAGCTATGAGCATCTGCCTCTGAGTATGTCAGACTCTTGCAGACTTCTAAGGGGACAGCTATATCAGGCTCCTGTCAGCATGTACATCCTGACATCCACATACCTCGGTGTGAATCTAACTAAGCAAGTGAAAGATCTGTATGACAAGAACTTCAAGTCTCTGAAGAAAGAAATTGAAGAAGATCTCAGGAAATGGAAAGATCTCCCATGCTCATGGATTGGCAGGATTAATATAGTAAAAATGGCCATCTTGCCAAAAGCAATCTACAGATTCAATGCAATCCCCATTAGAATACCAACTCAATTCTTTACAGAACTAGAAAGAGAAATTCTGAATTTATTTGGAACAACAAAAAACCCAGGATAGCGAAAACCATTCTCAACAATAAAAGAACTTCTGGAGGAATCGCCATCCTGACCTCAAGTTTTACTACAGAGCAGTAGTGATAAAAACGGCCTGGTATTGGTACAGAGACAGGCAGGAAGATCAGTGGAATAGAGTTGAAGACCTAGAAATGAACCCACACAACTATGGTCATTTAATCTTTGACAAAGGAGCTAAAACCATCCAGTGGAACAAGGACAGCATTTTCAACAAATAGTGCTGGTTCAACTGGGAGGACAGCATGCAGAAAGAATGCAAATCGATCCATTCCTATCTCCCTGTACAAAGCTCAAGTCCAGGTGGATAAAGGACCTTCACATAAAACCAGACACACTGAAACTAATAGAAGAGAAAGTGGGGAAGACCCTCAAATACCTAGGCACAGGGGGAAAGTTCCTGAACAGAACACCAATGGCCTATGCTCTAAGATCAAGAATTGACAAATGGGACCTCATAAAATTGCAAAGTTTCTGTAAGGCAAAGGACACTGTCAATAGGACAAAACAGCAACCAACAGACTGGGAAAAGATCTTTACCAATCCCACATCCGATAGAATTCCTAATTCTTAATTTTCACATAATGAAGACATGCAAAGCATCTTGCTAAAGGAGCTACTTACTATTCCTATATGCTGTTGATTACACATTTGTACATGAGTGAAACTTACCATCTTTGCCTTTTATTAATGCATGCTACTAGAAAATGTGAGACCAATCCACTTAATACTTCAGTATTCATTCCAATCAATGTTAGTTAATCTAATCAAACATATACATTTTATTTTTAAACATACTGTATGAAGTACATTCTCTGAATTCAATATACTCCGAAAAAGACACATGAAAGAAAATATATTTAGTGAGATTTTCAAAAAATGAATTCACAACATGATAAACACACCATTCGAATAAAAGTGAAAGCCTTCCATATACTACGTCATATCTTAGTGTATAATTCATATTTATTTATTTATTTATTTTGCACAAAAACAGACCTGTCAAAGAGACTCAGGGGCAGTGATGGCTCAGAGCTTGTGGGAGTGGCGAAACAATTGACTGTTCTAACTTCAAGCCCAGGTCACTAATGTGAACTCACACCCGACACTACATGGAGGCCAGGATCTAGAAGCTGGACAGCTCTAAGAACTGGGGTAGCATCAAACTCACCGACCAACACACACACACCACACCAGACACACACACACACACACACACACACACACACAGAAAACTGTTTCTTTCCTTCAGTTTCGTTTGTGCATTTTGATTTATTCTTGTTTGTCTTTTGTATTTGTCTGTTCATTTTCTTAAAATAGAGAGAAGGCATGGAATTGGGTGAGGGTGCACAGAGGATCTGAGAAGACATGGGAAAGGGGAAACCATAATTAGAAAATATTTTATAAAACACAGGAGACTAAAGGATATTTTTGTTTTGGTTTGGTTTTTGGTTTTTCGAGACAGGGTTTCTCTGTATAGCCCGAGTTGTCCTGGAACTCACTCTGTAGACCAGGCTGGCCTGGAACTCAGAAATCCGCCTGCCTCTGCCTCCCAAGTGCTGGGATTAAAGGCGTGCGCCACCACTGCCCAGCGAGACTAAAGTATTTTTATGGAAAGCTTAACGAATCAAAGGCTTCATGTTTCACGTTGTTGGCAAGGCTCAACGTGAGCATCGTAAGCCAACTTTGTGGTTGCTGTTCTTGTTGTTCAATTGTATTGTGTACAATATATACGCATGGTGCAATTACTCTGGTGAAATTGTAAGTGGTGGTGAAAAGTCTTGGGTATAACTAAGAACATAGTGTGCTTACTGCAACTGATCAGTAAATAAATAAATAAATAAAAATGAATGGATCTCAACCAGTAGAAGAACAGCGCCTGCCGTGTTTCAGAATTGAGAATTTATTCCAAATTTCAGGAATTTGTTTTGAGCCCTGCATAGAGATTGAACCCTAAGGCTGGTATTCCCTAAGTGTTTTTCTTCCATCGGAGACCATGCCTCCTTAAAATAGGATTGTTCAATACCATTCTAGAAAGGGTTAAAATTGTTTGAATGATTGACATAGCCCTTTTCTCATTTTTTCTTCTTAAAGGCAGAATTATTTGCTGTTTTCTACACACCTATCAACTGCAAAGCTGAGACAAAAGTTGACTGGTTAGATGATTGGCTAAAAGTGATGCTGGGTTTGGGTTGTTTGAACATATCATGGATCCTGCTTCTTTTTTTTTTTTTTTGGATATTTTATTTATTTATATTTCAGATGTTATCCCCTTTCCCCATCCCCCCTAGAAAAACTTTATCCCATCCCCTCCTGCTACTTCTATGAGGATGTGCCCCCCATCCACCCACTCCCCCATCCCCGCACTCGAATTCACCCACATTGGGATATCCAGTCTTCATGGGACCAAGAACTTCCTCTCCTACCAATTATTTTAAAAAAAAGTTTATATCACTGAATAGAACAAAAAAATCCCTCAGTTGTAGCAAACAACTAAACAAAAACAACATTGCTGAAGGGATTAACATTCTAGATACTAAGATATATTAGAGACTCATGATATTAAAAGTAATATAGTGCTGGGATAAAAACATATATGTAGAGCGGTGACATAAAATTGAATCCCAAACATGAGTAGACTCAACTGCTGCCATTTAATACTAGATAAGGTTGCCAAGAACATGCTGGGAAAAGATGCTGGCAAAAGTGGATACCCCATAAAGAAAGATTAGACTTGTTTTTTTTTTTTTTTTTTTTTTTGGTTTGTCAAGACAGGGTTTCTCTGCGTAGCCCTGGCTGTCCTGGAACTCACTCTGTAGACCAGGCTGGCCTCGAACTCAGAAATCCGCCTCCCTCTGCCTCCCAAGTGCTGGGATTAAAGGCGTGCGCCACCACCGCCCGGCTCGATTAGACTTGTATCAATCACGTTTCACAGAAAAGAAAGAGCTAGCATGGAGCTTCTCCTCTCTCATGTTTCCTCCAGACCTACTCCCCCAGCATCCTCACAAGCATTGCAATGGAACAGTAGCAGCCCTCCCTCATCCCACTCACATTTTCTTAGGATCCCCAAAACTGGAAAAAATCAAAAGAAAATGGACAACTTTTTTGGTTTTTTTTTTTTTGATGGATATCAATAACCAACGTTAAATCAAGACCAGATAAACAATGTAAATAAAAGTATAACACTATTAAATAGAAGCAGTCATAATATTAAAAGTACCCTCCTCCCAAAAGAAGCCAGGGTCAGATGGTTTTAGCACAGAATTTGTTACGAATACTCTTCGCTTTATCCACAAAATGGAAACAATAGGAATACTGCCAAATTCATTTTTTCTTCATAGAAATAAACTATCTGAAAATGATGTTGTATGTGCTCTTAGGTTATGAAAGAATTTCATATGCGATTTCATTTTCGTTTTTTCTTTGTTTGTTTGTTTGTTTTCTTTTTATTGGATATTTTATTTATTTACATTTCAGATGTTATCCCCTTTCTGTATTCCCCCCAAAACTCCCTATCCCATCCCCCTCCTCCTACTTCAATGATGGTGTGCCCAATCTCACCTCCCCACCCTCGAATTTCCCCACACTGAGGCATCCAGCCTTCAAGGTACCAAGGATCTCCTCTCCCACCGATGCCCAACAAGGCCATTCTCCACTGCAAATACAGCTGGAGCCATGGGTTCCTCCATGTGTGTTCCCAGGCTGGCAGTTTAGACCCTGGGAGCTCTGACTGGTTGGTATTGTTGCTCTTCCAATGGGACCTCAATCCCCTTCAGCCCATTCAGTCTTGTCTCTACCTCCTCCATTGGGGACCCCATGGTCAGTTCAATGGTTAGATGCGAGCATCTGCTTCTGGCCGAGCCTCTCAGGAGACAGGTATAGCAGGTTCCTGTCAGCATGCATTTCCTGGCATTCACAACCATGCCTGAGTATGGTGACTGCACTCTTATTGAGGAGGCAGGGACAATAACACAAAGGCTTGGCCCTTCATTTTTATCTCCTCACTGATCTTATTTTACCTATCTAAATTCTGAACCGATAATATTAAACATGAACAGGTAAAAGTGAGGTATTCTTATTTATGATATAATTACTACTAAGGATCACACATAGATGAATGGTCTCAGTAATGGGTAATCTGTCATGAATTCCCATGACTATCCAGATTCACCTTCTTAGTCACAGAGATGGGGGGTTGAAGGACAGAGGAAACTACTGATCTTTTTACACTGAGCCGTTGTTGTAGGCTAATGAGGTGAAGCCATTGCTAGAGGAAATATATTGTAGATAAAGTCTGAAAATATGAGAAATCATATCAGATTTTCTTTCTCAATGGGGATAATGTGAAATAGAACAAGAGAAGATTATTTCAGGGAGGGAGAAAAAGTCTTTAATTATGAGTAGGAAATGAAAAATTTATATTATCCTTTTATCCTGCTATCTCTACATAATTCTAATAGATACTTATGATGGTCTCTGCAGTCTGTCTTCACTGACATGTGCAGTGTGTTTGCTGCATAAGAAGTAATGGGTATGATTGTCTCTTCTTGTCATTAACAGTTCTATTTTTCTCAATTTGCTGATTTCCTTTCCTTTTCATAGGAAACTTGTTTAAATTGTATGGCCATCTGATCATTCCTGAAACCAATATTTATGTGGTCTCTAATAATACATTACATAATATTTCATTTAATTAAGATAAATGGAATAATATATTGTAATATTTACTAGCTTTATACAATATACTTTTCTCTTCATTTCATTCCTTTCTTCCTGTTTGGTCTTCTAATACTTTTAAATTTCTTCAACTATTTTGTTTCTAAATTTGGTGTCAGTTAAGCTGGTCTGAAACTCAGGATGTGTATTTGAGATAGTAAATAGCTAACCACATTTGTCACTCTAAGTTTAACATCAAGCTTTGGATCAGTGCAAACCTTCCTACCTGTTGGTTCATCTTTATATTTCAGTTTTAACAAGTTTCTCTGCCACTGGCTTATTGTCACTGGCAGACAGTAACAGGGAGGTTTGTGTTTGTTTGTTTTCCATTACCGTGCTTGTGAGCATCCCTTCAGGTTTCCTAACTTATTTTTTAACTACAGTAAGGACAGCACTATCTATTAACAACCTAGTTGAAGGGAAACTGATCTAACAAACAGATTAAATATACTTAGCAACAAAATTATTGTCTCATTTTGTTAATATTATACGAAATATAGCATACACAGTAAATGATATTTTGAATTGTTATTCTAATGCCAGAGAAGGTAGAGTCATATAGCATATCCATATAGAAGGTAGATCACATGTATAGCATATCCGATTACAGGCGAACTTTAAGAAATACTATTTCAAGAGTAAATATATTTCAGATATAAATTCATAGATTGGAGCCTTCCACATTTTTACATTTTGAAAAGCTACACATTTTCCTACATGTTCAGTATTTTTAAGAGTGCTTCCTATTACCCAGAAAGCAAGCTTCTAACCTGGTTTCAATTATTAGAACTATCTCTATTACTCTATTTCTACCTCCTATTATAACCGATTATCATGATTCATATTCATGACTAGTCCTTCTTCTACTAAGAATATATCCAAAAATCATATAACTTTGCCATGAAATGACATACAATAGAGCTATATTGGTGCATCAATCTTGGATCTTAAGTATACTTGGTATATAATATAAATTTGAAAATTACTCATTAACTATATTGTTTTGGAAAGAGTGAATCATTATTTTGATTTTCTTTTATTTTGGAATGCAGAAGCTTATTTTTTAGAACCTAGAGGAAGTCCATTTAGAGATTACTTTTGTCATCGATAAAATCAAATTGTTGTAGTATCCATTACAAAAGGTTTTGGGAAGAGATATTTGTACTCATATTCTTTAGAAAAGAACTGTTCTATTTTCTTTCATTAATGTGCAAATAGGTTTTTTATGCTTCAGCAGGAAAGAAGATAAAGCAATGTAGAAGGAAATATCTTAGCAGTTGTTACAGAGGGTTCCTCTGAATCTACAACAAATAACCTAAAACCACTTGAACTTCTTTGCTCTGAAATTCACAAAAAAAATATGATAAATTATATGAATGAAGAGCTGGGCAGTGGTGGCGCACGCCTTTAATCCCAGCACTTGGGAGGCAGAGGCAGGCAGATTTCTGAGTTCAAGGCCAGCCTGTTCTACAGAGTGAATTCCAGGACAGCCAGGGCTACACAGAGAAACCCTGTCACGAAAAACAAAAACAACAACAACAACAAAAAAATTATATGAATGAAGTCAGATATATTCAAAATCTTGTTATTTGTTTATTATTTATCTATATTGATATTTGCTTATGTATTGATTTAGATATCATTTGATATGTCATTGTTTAAATCATCTGATTTTTGGAAGTCTCTTATAATATTGAAACTAGTTATTTGAGAAATGTATTTTAAATATATGATCTTGAATAAAATGAGATTTTTATTAAGTGTCCAGCCATGAAAACATAGCTAGAATTTCTAACTCATTTTGAAATAATTTGTATATTTTATTTATTATCTAAATGCATTGTATTTTATTAGTTCAATGTCAAAGTAATTGTTTCCATAATTTCAACTAAGATTATTTGAGAAATATAATGTGGTGGTTAGAATGTGTTTGGTCCATTGAAAGTGACAATATTAGGAGGTATGGCCTTGTTTGAGTAGATGTGATCTTGTTGAAGGAAGTGTGTCACTGTGGGATTGGGCCTTGAAATCCTATGATCTTGTTCTGCCCAGTGAGAAAGAGACCTTCCTCCTGGCTGCTTGTAGAAGAGTCTCCTCATGGTTGCCTTCGGATGAAGACCTAGAACTCTCACCTCTTCTAGCACCATGTCTGCCTGGACATTGCCATTCTGCCCACTATGATAATAATGGACTGAACCTCTGAAACTATAAGTTGTCCTCAAGTAAATGGTTTCCTTTTAAGCGTTTCCTTGTTCAGGAATGTCTCTTCACAGCAAAGAAACCCTAACAAAGACATATAAATTAATTTTTCTTTCTACCCAACAAAACTATGGAAAACTGTTACTTATTTTTCAGTGTTAACTTTGGCATTCTTGACAATGGTTTATCCTGCAAAACCCAGAAATACAGTTCAAAGACAAAGTTCACATTTTGCAGATAAAGAAATGATCAGGTGACCTGGCAGGTCTGCTCCCGTGAAGACACCATATCCTGAACCTTCCTAAAGCATCAGGTAAAAACCCTCCCCCATAACCCTAAGCCCCAGAGCTGCAACCCACCCAAACTCCACCCCTCCAGAATAACACTCCCCTTTGACCCCTTGCTTGGTCCTTTTGACTGGGGCAGACACCTGCCTGGTCTGCTCCATAAAGACACCGTATCCTGAACCTTCCTAGAGCAGCTGGTAAGAACTCTCCCCCACAACCCTAGGCCCAGAACTGCAACTGGGAGCCTGGGGCACTTTGGACCCATCACCCACCCAAACCCAGCCCCTCCAGAATACCACTCCCCCTCGACCCCTTGCTTGGTCATTTTAGCTGGTGCAGACAACTAGTGGGTCTGTTCCTGTGAAGACACTATATCCTGAACCATCTTAGAGCAGTGGTGGAACCATTGAACTCAGAGCAGCAGAGGAACCACTGCACTTGGAGCAGCAGGATTTCAGGATCCCAGAGGAAGCCTGAGTCCCAGGAGTTCTTCCACCCAGGAACTCAGGATCACAGGATCACAAAGACATCTAGACTCTAAGGAGTTCTGACACAAGCAAGATAACTGGAAAGATATTCCCCAGTCAGAGAAAGTGAGTGCAGGTAGCACTAGAGTTAACCAGATGGCTAAAAAAAAGAGCAAGAATGTAAGCAACAGAAACCAAAGTTACCTGGCATCATCAGAACCCTGTTCTCCTACCATAGCAAGTCGTGGACACCCCATCACACCAGAAAAGCAGGATTCAGATTTAAAATCACTTCTCATGAGGATGATAGAGGACTTTAAGAAGGACATAAACAACTCCCTTAAAGAAGTACAGAAGAAAACAGGTAAACAGATAGAAGCCCTTAAAGAGGAAACACAAAAATCCCTTAAAGAATTGCAAGAAAACACAACCAAACAGGTGAAGAAATTAAACAAAACCATCCAGGATCTAAAAATGGAAGTAGAAAGAATAAAGAAATCTCAAAGTGATACTACCCTAGAGATAGAAAACCTAGGAAAGAAATCAGGAGTAATAGATGCAAACATCACCAACAGAATACAAGAGATAGAAGAGAGAATCTCATGTGCAGAAGATACCATGAAAAACATTGACACAACTGTCAAAGAAAATGCAAAATAAAAAAAGCTCCTAACCCAAAACATTCAGGAAATCTAGGACACAATGAGAAGACCAAACCTAAGAATAATAGGTATAGATGAGAGTGAAGATTCCCAACTTAAAGAGCCAGTAAATATCTTCAACAAAATTATAGAGAAAAACTTCCCTAACCTAAAGAAAGAAATGCCCATGAACATACAAGAAGCCTACAGAACTCCAAATAGACTAGGCCAGAAAAGAAATTCCTCCTGTCACATAATAATCAAAACATCAAATGCACAAAACAAGGAAAAGTACTAAAAGCAGTAAGGGAAAAAGGTCAAATAACATATAAAGGCAGACCTATAAGAATTACACCAGACTTATCAACAGAGACTTTAAAAGCCAGAAGAACCTGGACTGATATCATATGGACCCTAAGAAAACAAAAATGCCAACCCAGACTAGTATACCCAGCAAAACTCTCAATCACTATAGATGGAGAAACCAAGATATTCCATGACAAAACCAAATTTACACAATATCTTCCTACAAATCCAGCTCTACAAAGGATAATAGATGAAAAACTCCAACACAAGAAAAGAAACTACAATATAGAAAAAGCAAGAAGGTAATCTTCCAACAAACCCAAAAGAAGACAACTAAACAAACATAATTATACCTCTAATAACTAGAATAACAGGAAGAAACAATCACTTTTCCCTAATACCTCTTGACATCAATGGACTAAATTCCACAATAAAAAAAAAAAAAAAAAAAAAAAAACATAGACTAACAGACTGGATACCTAAACAGGATCCAGAATTTTGCTGCATACAGAAAATGCACCTCAGTGGCAAAGACAGACACTACCTCAGAGTAAAGGGCTGGAAAACAGTTTTCTAAGTAAATGGTCCCAAGAAACAAACTGGAGTAGCCATTCTAATTTTGAATAAAATCAACTTTCAACCAAAAGTTATCAAAAAATATAAGGAAGGACCCTACATACATGTCAAAGGAAAAAATCTACCAAGATGAACTCTCAATTCTGAACATCTATGCTCCAAATGCAAAGGCACCCACATTCATAAAAGAAATTTTACTAAAACTCAAAGCATACATTGCACCTCACACAATAATAGTGGGTGATTTCAACACGCCACTCTCAGCAATGGACAGATCATGGAAACAGAAACTAAATAGTGACACTGTGAAATTAACAGAAGTTATGAACTAAATGGATTTAACAGATATCTATAGAACATTTCATCCTAAAACAAAAGAATATACCTTTTTCTCATCACCTCATGGTACCTTCTCCAAAATAGACCATATAATTGATCATAAAGCAGGCCTCAACAGATACAAAAATACTGAAATAATCCCTTGCATCCTATCAGATCAAAATGGACCAAGGCTGGTCTTCAATAATAACAAAAACAATGGAGAGCCCACATATATGTGGAAACTAAACAACACTCCAATCAATGATGACTTGGTCAAGGAAGAAACAAAGAAAGAAATTAAAGACTTTTTAGAATTTAATGAAAATGAAGGCTTGCCATATCAAAACTCATAGGACACAATGAAAGCAATGCCAAAGGGTAAACTCATAGCTCTAAGTGTCTACAAAAAGAAGACACTGGAGAAAACATACACTAGCAACTTGAAAACACACCTGAAAGCTCTAGAACAAAAAGAAGCAAATACATCCAAGAGGAGTAGATGGCAGAAAATAATCAAACTCAGGGCTAAAATCAACCGAGTAGAAACAAAAGAAAAAAGAAAAACAAAACAGCAGCAACAACAAAAAAACTATACAAAATATCAACAAAACCAGAAGCTAGTTCTTTGAGAAAATCAACAAGTTAGATAAACCCTTAGCCAGACTAACCATAGGGCTCAGTATCCAAATTCATAAAAACAGAACTGAAAAGGGAGAACCATGGACTCCAGCTTTATATATAAGGGAGGATGGCCTTGATGGGCATAGGTGGGAGAGGAGGTCCTTGGTCCCATGAAGGCTGGATGCCAAGTGTGGGGAAATGGAGGGTGGGGAGGTGGGAGTGGGAGCCTGGAGGGGGCACATCCTCATGGAAGCAGGAGGAGGAGGGATGGAATAGGGGGTTCTTTTCCTGGGATCAAGTGGGATAAGGGGATAACATCTGAAATGTAAATAAAATATCCAATAAAAAAATTTTTAAAAAAAGTGATCAGGTTATAATGCTTATTTTTTTACCTTGTCTTGGCATTCTTGGCAATGGTTTATCCTGGAAAACCCAGAAATACAGTTCAAAGACCAAGTCTACATTCTGCAGATAAAGAAATGATCAAGTTATAATGCTTATTTCTTACCTTGTCTTAACATTAAAAATAAAGAGATGAAAGTGAAAGTCTGCATGTATAAACAAGACTCATCACCTCAACCCAAGACTCTGTGATACCGCTTTTCTGGGCATGAATGCTCACTCATGCTAAGAGAAGGGAGCTCAATGCATATAGAAAGATTGAGATGAATAAATTACAATCTTGTCCCACACTGAGGGAAGAAAAAGAACCACTGCAATTTATAGAAGAAATTAAACAGAAGCTGTGATATTTGCATATGTATGCTTAGTTGTTGGCACAGTTACCTGAAATCAGAGCTAAGCTTCCGATGGCAGACCAAGAATACTGAGGAGAGAAATTTTTATACAAAATATGGTATTTCTCGTAGAAATTTTCACCCGAGGCCTTTTTACTGTATTTATACTTATTATACCAAAATTAAAAATAAGATAAAAGGCAAAAATCGAATGATGATTAAGGAAATGCTAAAGATTAAATAAGTTCTTATATTAAAGTTCAACATGTTTCTTTTTATGAAGATAGCTTGGTTTTTTTGCTTTATGCATATGGGTATTTTTGCCTGAATGTATGCTGGTATAACACATTTGTTCAGTATCTGTAGAGGCCAGAAGAAATTGAAGGTATAAATTTTTGTGAGCTGCTATGTAGGTCCTGGGAATTAATTCAGATCTTCTGAAAGAGCAAGTAATGTTCTTATCTGGTGGCTCTCAAGCCTTCCCAAGAGATTTCTAATTCTGATTCGTTTGTTTGTTTGATTTCTTTAGGGTATCAAGGTTTCACTCTGCATGCTACGATGGCCTTAAACTTAGAACCATCCTCCTGTCTCACCCTTTTGAATTCTGGAGTTAGAGGCATAAGTCACAACACCTGGTACCCTACCAAGTGCAGTTATGTTGGTTCTATTTAGCTCTTCAATTCTTCAAACAGTAGCTATAAAATTAGGTGTTATCTGTGCTTCTGTCCCTTTGTGATAGAGGTAAATGTTATAAATGACATTAATGGATTGACAAAATTATTCCATAGGAATAGAAATTGAATTCTATTGAATGTGTATTCTCCTATTATTACCATTTAATTGAATTGATACTCTCAGTAAATGAGGTCTTTTAATACAGGAATTCATTGCATTTTTAAAATCATAAGTGGCCCTTTTCAACAGCAAAGTGGAGCATAAATGAAAGAGACAAGGCTAAGATCCTCACCTGCTGCTAGTCAAATACTCCAAGTGGATGTAAGTTAACTCAGCGATTTCAGGACATCACCGAGAATGCCAATTTAACATCATTCTGTAATATAGTACATTCTAGGCACTCATGTAAGTATGTGGTTAAGTCCCTTTGGCAAATAATCTCAATTTTTCTTTATAGCTTTTCCTTCTCTACTATCAGTCTGTTAGGTGTTATTATTCATTGTTACCAATGTGTGTTTCACTATAACCTATCATTTTCACATTTAACCTTCATAACTTCCTGTTCTGTAAAAATAGCTAAGATTGTTAAATTCGTATCATTTCTTATCTGTGTGCTCTCCTCTGTGAGTGTCTGTGTGTGTGTGTGTGTGTGTGTGTGTGTGTGTGTGTGTGTGTGTGATTTATATGCTTAAAAGGCTCTGAACAGCAAGACTTAAATTAAGAAACATTTAATTTGGAAAATAAAACTCTAAACACTCAACTCATTTATAACAATGGCAAAGCACTTCTTATGAACACAAAGATTTAAAACTTTCTTATTAAAAGAATCAAATGCAGGCTTATAAAATGAAATTAGCTGGGCTTATTTATTTATTATTTTGCTAGTCTGCAAGTATATTTTACTATAAGCTACCAGTCAAGATTAAGTATATATTAATGAAAATTCCAGTGTTTCATATTAATTAAATACTTTAATCTGTCATTTTAACAGGTGCTTTCACTAGCACATTAGCACTATAGTTATACAAACTTATATTTATTTTATTTATAATTATAAAATTATATTTATCTAATCACAATATATAAAATTATGTAGTGCATATAATTATTATATATTATATTAATCTATCATTCATAATAATGAAAGAGATTAAAAGAAAACTATCATAAGCAAAACAATTTTGAAGGAGATGAGAGAATAGTGGGGAGAGACAAAGAGAGCAAGACTTAGAGTCAGGTAGAAGTGTCTAAATTTGGCAAGTAATCCACAAAATAAATTTGTGGAATGCTATCTTTTTATGTAGATGATAATAAATTATAGTTGACAAAGAGAAATAATAAAAGATGTAGTAGTGAAACTTTACAGATACAGTGAATGTATCAAGTAAATATTACTTAATATGTGTTTTAGATGGAAGAGTAACCAGAATTAGATTGTAAATATTGATAGTCCTAATAAAAGAAAATGACACAGTTGGACACACTTGAAGACAGATCAAGAGTAAGCACATGAGTATAGAAATTAACCAGTAGCTAATGACTTAGCAACTGAAGAGCAGAAGTGAGCACAGTGTCAGCTCAGAGAGAATCTTTCAAAATATTTTAAAGTGCAACAAATTAGCTACAGTAATTATCATGTGGACATAATGTCCCAAAAATGTAGGATTACAGATGTATAACTGTAAAAATAACCTTTACTTACCAGATGTAATTGTTGTCACAGAAGATTACTGATGAATAAATTTACCCTTTCTAGCTCTTTCTGAAATCTGGCTGACTGGTTCAACTCAGCAGTTCTGGCTCAAACTCCTCTCCAAGCTGACTGACTGATTCTGGCTTCTCTTGGTTTCTGATTGAATTGCTCTGTTTGGCCTCAAACTAACTGTGGCAACCTGTTATAGTCTCTGTGTCATTCTCTGGCTCATTTTGCCTTGACCTGCAACCTGTTGCAGTAAAACTGTTCTGGTAAATCTCTCTCTCTTGCTCTTGCTCTTGCTCTCGCACTTGGTCTTGTTCTTGCTCGCTCTCACACTGGCTCTCATCTCTCTTTCTCTCACTATCTCTCTCTCTCTTGCTCTTGCTCTCTTGCTGTCTCACTCTCTCTCTGTTCTCGTTCGCTCTTGCTCTCACTTGCTCTAGCTTGCTCTCCCTCTCTCTCCCTCTCTCTCTCCCTCTCTCTCCCTTCCTCTCTCTGTCTCTCTCTCTCCCCCTCTGCTCTCTCGCTCTCTAGCTCTCTCTCTTCCCCTCTTGCTCTCTCAGGCTCTCTCTGTATCTCTCTTTCTCTTTCCCCATGTCCCCGTATCTCTCCTCGTGGTGTGTGTGTGTGTGTGTGTGTGTGTGTGTGTGTGTGTGTTGCTCTCTTAAGTAGCTTTTCATTCCTGTGCTGTTCTTCTGAGAGGTGGTTATAATCTGTCTGACTCTGACTTACTCTGTCAAATCTTTCTCTGATTCCTCACATTGTTCCTAAATTAGACAATACTTTCAAGCACAAATAAATGATCTAAAAATCTATCAAAGGGACAAAAATAAACTAAAACCAGGAAAATATAAAAATCCTAAAATATTTGTCACATACAGAGCACCAGGATAAGGCTGATAGAGGTGTCTCAAAGACCCTGGTCCTTCTCAGATAGAATGTCTTATAGAATTTAAAGATGATATTTTTCTATCTTAGTAGGAGCAGTACATGAGAAAGATATTTTTCCAATGATCTTAGGAACTGAGACAGTGCTCAGTAGACAAATTAGTTATATAGTAGCAACAAAAATAATTTTATAGTTGGGGGTAATCACAACATCAGGAAGGCTACATGTATAAACACACACACATACACACACAGAGACAGAGAGAGAGAGAGAGAGAGAGAGAGAGAGAGAGAGAGAGAGGAGAGAGAGAGAGAGAGAGAGAGAAGGTTCACAGCATTAGGAAGGTTGAAAAGCACTTTCTAGGGTCTTTTCTTAATATATCACACCCTGAGTCCTCATCTGTAAAGGAGAGTGGTTTGATGGTTGGGTTTTTTTTTGTTTTTTTGTTTTTTTGACCTTGGAAATGAATGTATTTACAATGTAGGAGGATTATAAAAAATAGTGCAGAGTTTTCATTGCAGATACAGAATATGCAAATCCTATTGAATATATTATGTAATTGTCTTCCTTTGAGTACTGGCCAAATAAATGATATGCTGTAGAAGCTAATATACTGGAGAGAACCTTCATAGACTCATTTAAGGTCTGAAATCAAGCACTTAATCAAAAGAGAGATTATATTAACGCATTTGAATGAATCAAGAAAAATTCTTTTAAACAGGACACAGGAACAAATACCTTCCCTCTGGTATGATATTAAAGTTTTATAGCTTCTTCTAAAATTGTCTTCCAACAAACAAGAATATCTTGGATGCACATAGCTTGAAAACTAAATTTCAAAAAGAAGACAGTTCAACTTTTATCATAGTTTGTGTATTTGGGTTTCTTTTTTGTTGTTGTTGTTGTTTGTTTTGTTTTATTTTGGCTTTATTGGTGTGGAGATCTAACTTGTCTAGTGACTCAGTTGAAATCTTGTTTAAAGTCATATGACACTGAACCAACCATATAAGTGTTGTCAGTTGATCCAGGAAAGTTGAAGCATGACTCATTAATGGGTTTGATCGACTGAATTTCTGTACCTTGTTGTTCTGACGTAGACAATGTACAGTCTGAAATTTCTTTTCTCTTCTCAGTATTTTCTCTCATTTCCATTGGTTATCTTTATTTTTTAATTTTTCTCTTTTAATTTTTATATAACTTAAATATTTTTGTTGAGTTTGTTTAATTTTTAAATCAAATTATCAAATAAAAATATAATGACATCATTTTTCCTCTTCCATTTCTACCCTCCAGCATCGGTGATGCTAATTCTTACTCCCTCTCAACTTGATGACCTCTTAGTCTCAGATAATTGCTGATATATACATGCACATATACATATTCATAAAAATGTATACATATATATTCATATAAATGTATATATACATTCATATATATTCCTATGAATATGTAAATACATAAAATCCTGGGGAATCAGTGTGAATTGGGTGTCATTTTAAATTTTTAGAATGCCGCATTGACTTGAAAATTCTCCATATTCACCCACATTCACAATATTTCACAGTGAGCATTTTGGCCAATAAATTTGCTAATCTATATTACCCGCTAATCAATTCCAACACTGTTAGAAGGACATGACTTACCAAGGCTTTCCAAATGATTTGGTCTCCTATTTCTTCTCTGTTCTCACCACAGTGTGTCCTTTGCTCAGACCTTGGCCTGGAAATCAGAAAAATGTGTGTACTAGGTAGTATTTCGATGTCTTGTCTTCCCATGACCTATAATGAATTCTCCATTTTTGTACTGGTTCCCATGTCTGTAAAATGCAGGTCTTATTCTAAAAGGCAATTTTACTAGTATATAAAGAAATCAGCTCCTCCATATATTGTCTAAAAGTCATCACAAATTTACTATCTTTTACCTTCACAATGTCTAAAATTATTAAATAAAGTAAGATTTAAAATTTATGAAAAAACACCCACAACTGACTAAAGTGTATGTTTATTAAACTGGACCAACAAGAAAGTGGTTTTGATATTCTATTTAGATTTTGAACGAAAGGAGTTTCATGGAATGGTCATTTTGTGTAAGGACAAAATAACCCCTTAAAAGAGATTATGTTTGTACTGCATTAAAAGGTAGTCACAATAAACTTGCAATATTAATGGAATCATGTTGAGACACATAGGATAGCAACTACATGCTGGCTTTTAAATATGTAATTAAAACATGCTCAGATTGTTCCCCTCTGAGTATTATTATATAAAGACCAAGTAGAAACACCCCATGGGGAGTAAATTTTGTTTTGCTTTGTTTTATGTTTCCATGGCTGGATATTGGAATTCTAAAAAATGAATTAGCCATGCAAAACTCTGACTAAGTAGAATATTTCCAGTTGGGAAAAAAAAGTATTTTCAATGACAGCAACATTTAGCCACAGTATTTACCAAAATCCATAATTTTATCATTGAATTACATCGAATTCATGCACTACAATAAAACTGCCAAAACACTTGGCAGTTTTTAATAATTTGATTGAAGGACATTGTATTAGCATTCACAATCGTTTCTTTACTCATGTAATCTTTTACAGGATTTAATTTTATTCTTAAATTAAAAAGTAATCTAATGGAGAATGCTGAAAATAGATTTTTCATGTTGAAATATTCACTAATTGCTGCACTAAAATAATATTTTAATATAAATCTCACTATTATTTAAGTGAGAAGCACTTTAAAATGCAATTAATTATTGTTTAAAGTACTCTGAGCAAAGAAAGAAAATTTGTAATATGGCTTCAGTCAACAAATTTCAAAAAGTTATATCTATCTATTAGGTGTTTTCATTCTGTTTATTTGAAAAGTTTCCAAAATTCAAAGGAGTTTCTGGTCAAATTTACAAGAAGTGGCCAGATGACATAATCTCCTTTTCTAAAAGTCACCTACAAACAAACGATGAGCAAGATCTAGGTTCCTGCCTTGATCTTAAAACTGACTTTGGGTGCTGTGCTGTTCAATTTTCTCTGCCTTTGAGGGCCTGATCTTTTAAGTACTACCCTATTTCTTTTCCTCCTATATTGGAAAGCACAAAAGCCCAGGCAGCATTTTCTCAGTGCATTTCTCCGGAAATGAGACTCCTGTGTGGCTGACGTTCAGGGCTGGCATTACCCATCGTCCTTTTCACCTTGCTTTGCTATCCTGTCTCTGACTATATTCTTCATTTACTGGCTATATTTCCTTGCTCCAAATACGTGCTTTTACTGGAACTCCTAGCAGCATATCTACACTTCCTGCCTTCTTTTTTTTTTTTTCAGCATGCGTAAATCTGAGAAGAATGCTTTCTCCTCCGCATGGAACCCATCTCCTCTTACTCCCTGTAATTTATTCCTCACAATGTAGGACAGTATAGAGCTTTTTCATCAGCAAAGGATGAAGCAAATTTCTTCTACAATATCCAAAATAAAAACAAGTCTCATATCCCACATGCCACTCTGTTATTCAAATTGTAGAACATTTTATTTTAAACACACACACTCTCTCTCTCTCTCTCTCTCTCTCTCTCTCTTCTCTCTCTCTCTCTCACACACACACACACACACACACACACAGAGAGAGAGAGAGAGAGAGAGAGAGAAGAGACAGAGAGACAGAGAGACAGAGAGACAGAGAAGAGAAAGAACTGACTTTTTGCTGTTTTTAAAAGCAATTCACTGAAATAAGTATTAAAGCACAATAAACGAAACTATATATATAGTTTCTTTCAGAGACTTATGAAAATACAATATTTTTTCTGTACTATTATGCTCCTATGTGTTTTAGTTTGAGTTAGGATTTCAGGGCTTAATAATGTGATAACAGTCATGTTATAATCTTAATAAATATATCTTTACTTGTCTGAGTCTCTCTAATTTCTCAGATTTAGTTTAGTATGCAATATGTATGTTTCTATTCATAATATATCCCGGAGAAGCAAAAGTTATTTGGAGCAGTGATCAACTTTTCAAATGACGAAGGTTTTCAAATATCAGAAAGCCCCTGTGAGATTCTGCACTGGATGTTTTACCTATGAGTCTTACAAAACTTACAAGGTGTGTTTTATTCTCTTCATCAGCTTAGGTGTCAGGGATGACATATGTAGTAATCAGTAGGCTAGTAGACGAAACATGGATGAGCTGACAGGCGTTAGATATGTGCTATCTTTTTAAAGATAGCACATTGCATGTGATTAAATTCCTATCTCTGCTTTCCCAGAGTGTATATGCCTGTAAGTACAGAGATGGGAAATAAAATTGCTCTAATGAGAACCTGAAGTCTGTGTACCCTGAGGGTGTCATTGCAGAGATAGAGCAGGATTTGTTTAAAAATATTTCAGAGAATTCTGAACCTATGATCAGCTCTGCTCTAGCTTGGAAGCTCAGTGCTGTGGTGTATAAATGGGAGTATAGTTAATATGAGTTGCCGAGTTTTAACTGACATTCACGAGTGTACTATTTACCGGAAGAACTCTCTGTGAACACTACAGGCCATTGTCAGTATGCAAAGTAACTCCAAAGCATTACGAAATAATGCCCTTGCTAGATGCTTCAGCCTCTGCTCTCCTAGCAGAGAGCCCGTCTCTCATACAGGTTTCAGAGTACAACGGGCTGTGCTTGTTATCAATAGTGAATGATTTTAATGTCCTGTCATCTAATTTACTGAGAGCTTCACTCTCAAATCTGCACACCACTTCTTTTGCTGAAACTCCTTCATGAATTATGTTTATAAGACTATGGTTCTACCGTGGTCACTGTTCCCCTCATTGAAACCTGCACCAATTTTAGCACTGAGGTAAGTTCTCTAGGAGCCATGTCCTGTGCTCTGTTCGAATGTACACACTTACCTCTCTGGTACCTCATAATAAACCCCTCGGATCACTCCTCATGGAGACAGTCATATTTAATTTTTAGCACACACTTCACACCATGCTCCAAATTTCAGTAAAATTTTCTCAGAAAACTATAATTAACAAGAAATGCAACATTTTGGTACAGTTCTAGTCTGTAATAATTTCCCTAATTTAGGGACTATGTGCCTAAGTGGTAGTATTCATTCACTCATACTAGTTAATTTGGTTAATAATACAGATTCTTCCATCTATTCTAAATATGGTTATTTTAAATTAGATGTAATTATATATTATATGCAAGAATTATAAATACTATCCTTTTACATGAATGCCTTCTAGTAAACGTAGAACAGAGTTCTGGCACGTGCCTGAAATCTCAGCAATGGGAGGATGAAGCAAAGGTGTACAGAGATCTCAAGCTCAGTGTGAGCTTCATGTGGAGTTCCAGAACAACCTGAGCTATGAGATGTGTGTTAGTTCCCAACAACAAAAACAGAGAAACAATTTACATAATTGAGCTACAAGATACTGGATTATCGTTTCATATTTAATTTATAGTAATATAGTTATTCTGGCAAAGGACCCTTAAATTATAAAATACCTTCAGAATAAGACAATGATAGTTTATTACTGTGAAGAATCACTAAATATTACAATATACAGACTGATGTACATTGAATTTTAACTAAAATTTTAATATCCCCGGCTTTGAGCTATATACATATTTTGAATTTTACACTATTACATATATATTTAATAATATATGACCTCCCATAAAAGATTTTAAAAAACAAAACTTATGTATGTTTTATAATTATATTTACAAATATTTGATAGTATTGAAAATTAAAAATCAAATTTAGAACTTATACAAGATTTGCATGTTATGTTAATCTGTTGCATTTATGACAAATGTTTTCCTGCTCATTTTATAAAATACATCTCTTTTATTTTTGACCATTTTTGATATATTTTAAGATTGTATTACTTGTCTCCTTTTCTTAAATATCACCTAGGCAGTAGTGTTAAATCATATATATTAATTCAATATGTTTATAATAAAATTTTTTCCATGTATACCATCTATTTCTTTTAAATTAGTTGTAATTGTACATTACATATGAGAATCTTAAATCATATTTACTGTAGATAATTACCTGAGATAAATTTAGAACTGAATGTGCTGATTACATTACTCCTCCTTTCTTATATCCCTTTGAAGCCTCTTATACACCAACCTTGTTCTCTTTGAAGTTCATGGTCTCATTTTCATTAACTGTTCATATATTTCTTTCTATATCTCTCTATATTATTTTTATGTCTATATCATCTATATCTTGATCTATATCTATATGTATGTATGGGTATGTTTGTGTATGTATGTGTATATGTGTATGTATATCTGTATATATGCATATTTGGAAAACAAATGTACAACACCTTCAGTTTGTATAATGTTACAGGTGTGTATATTTTCAGGGATGCTCATTTGTTACTGGTGTACTCTTTCCTGGGAAGACTATTTCTGTCCTACTCTCAGGCATTCTTTAATTGCCTTTGGTGTTTATATGTACCCACCCACTAGCATAACTGCTGTTTCTCTCCTTGTTCAGTGCATGTTTGCATATCCATGTTGGTAATACTGTATGGTAAAGCTTCTGACATTGCTAGGAGACACAATACCAGAGCAAATTGAATATTTTTCTGGATTTCCTTTTGTTGTTGTTGTTTTGTTTTTTTGTTTTATTAATCTTTATGTCTCCTCTTCTGCACTAATCTGCACTGACCTTTGATGTGGTGTTTGTAAGGTTGTTGGTTGCCCCTTTTCTTTGGGAGTATGTATGCCACTGGTAAAATAAATGTTAGTTCTCATGTAAAAGACATTCAATTTCTATTGGATATTTTATATATTTACATTTCAGATATCATCCCCTTTCCCCATTTCCCCTCCCTAGAATCCCCTATCCCATCCTCCTTCCTCCTTTTTGCTTTTTCACCATTTTAATTACATGTATGTATTTGGTCAGTTCTAGGTTGAGGTCTAGCAATACATAGATGCAAATAGTCAAGGAACAGGCAAGACAATAAACACAAATAGTCAAAGAACAAACAGGCATTAAATCCAATTATGTGAACCTCAGTGATCACTGTTTCTAAAGGCTTATCAGGATGACCAAAGTATCTGAGCCTACTTCCTGTTCTAGCCCAAAGTCATTTCATGTCTGAAGCGTATTCCTTGTTCTAGCCTAAAATTAGATTCCTGTCAGAAATTACTTCTTTGTTCAAGCCAAATATTTAGATTCCTATCTGAAATTACTCTTTTGTTATAGCCTAATGTCACATTCCTGCCTGAAGCCTACTTCCTGGTCCTTGGCCAGTGTCAGATTCTTGCCAAGCAGCCCCAAATTCCTCTGTCTCTCCCCCTTTTTATTTCATTAACAAGACTGAGCCTGTCTTAGGTCATTCTGACAAGATTGCCTTCCGTATATGTGATGGAATATGCATTATCCAAAGCAATGCACTTCTGCCTTAGGTTGGTAAGGCTCTGTGCAGCATCTTAACCTTCCTTGACTTGCCTATCTGTTAATTTAACAACTGTCTGGGGGTCCATTTTCAGGTTCAAGCCATGTACTTTGGCTGCCAACATCTTGATGTTGTTAAAGACAAGCTTTAACATGATGGGCAGGAATAAAAGTATTCCCAGGACAAAAAGGGTTAGCATGATCAAGCTATATATGCCATTCTTGAAGCTTGACCAAAATAGCCAGAAGCTGGAAAGAACCCAGATGTCCTTCAACAGAGGAATGGATACAGAAAATGTGGTACACTTACACAATGGAGTACTACTCAGCTATTAAAAACAATGAATTCATAAAATTTGTAGGCAAATGGATGGAACTAGAAAATATCATCTTGAGTGAGGTATCTCAATCACAAAAAGAACACACATGGTATGCACTCATTGATGAGTGGCTATTAGCCTAAAATCTCACAGTATCCAAGACATAACTCACAGACCACATGAACCAAAGTATGGGTGCTTCAGTCCTTCTTAGATGGAGTAAAAAAATACTCACAGGATCAAATATGACACAATGTGTAGGGCAGAAACTGGAGGAGAGACCATCCAGAAACCATCCCACCTGGAGATCCCACCCAGATGCAATCACCATATGCAAACACTGTTGTGGATGTCCGGAAGTGCATGCTGACAGAAGCCTGATATACCAGTCTCCTGAGAGACATTTGATTTCAATCCAGATCATGAGCCCTCTGAGCCCCAATCTGACATGCCTACTTGTTAGCATTCCTCAACTGCAACACCATCCTCCAGTACTCCCACTGCCACCTACACCGCTGTCACTCTGATGCCATTCCTGCTGCTGCTGGCTGCGTGAACTTCCACGCTGCTACAAACTTCCACCACGTGAACACCAACCACTTTCCACCGCTGCCCCAGCACAAGACCCATCTGCTACAAAGCTCCGCACGGTTATTGGTAAGGAGCTTCCTGGTGGCATGAGGAACCCCAAACATTTGCGCAGCACCTGGCCAGCGCTCCCTAAACTAAGGGGTTGCTAGACGTTGACATATTGTGTGATTTTTCCCTGAGCTCTGGCTCCTGGGCTGATCGGCTTCTGGTGGGCTGAATTAGCCAGGGTACTCGGGTTTTTTCTGTGACGACTCAAAAAACTCCAATTTGTGCCCGCTGTTTCGTTATAAATATTTCAATTAGGATGCTAATTGAAAATTAATAACGACCGTCACACAATAGGTTCAGCTTCTTCTGTGCCACCTCAAACTCCACTGGGTTGTCAATCCCGCGGTCTAGTTTACTGTAGGTGCCTGCCAGAGCAGGAAGTCCCGCCCTGCTGCAGCTGCCGCCAACATACCTGGTTTGCAGCGCCTGCAAACTTCCACCACGTGAGCTTTGCCCCTAACACAGTGCTCAACCACCGGCTGCCTCGTGGCCTGGGTATCTCAGACAGAGACCCTCCCTGTTCTGTTCCCCCATTCCCCACTGGTACCCAAGAAAGATCTCTTGAGCTCAGAGTTAACCCTGTAACCCTGTTCCTCCTGAATTTCCCTCTAGGACGGCTCCCGGTGGGTGAGACACTTCCCTTTCCCCTCTCTGCCTCAGAAGCACCAGCTCCCAACTGTCCACACTGTGTGTCTCTCCCAACTGGTTAGCCATTCGAGCATTCTTCTCCTCCTCTCCCCAGTCATCTGCGGCTGCCTGGACTTAGTTCCTAGACTTAGTCCCCGTCAGTTTGCCTGGAAAGCAGCCGGCCTGAGACCATGCTTGCTCCCTTCCCTTCTGTGGTTCTTAGCTCTGCTCTAGATCTACCGGGGACCCTCTCTCCCTCTCTGCCTGAGACCTATAAAGTGAGTGTTAGCGGTGCCTTCCGAAAAAATGCTGTGATTATGGGACATGCTTGCTTTTCACCGCAGCTGCCCGCCAGCGGCACTGGGCAGCGACTTCCCGTTGATAGCAGGAAGTCCCGCCCTTCCGCCGCTGAGGCCTGCAGACCTGATTTGCAGCACCTGCCAAAGTTACTGTTATTAGTTACTTAAGACCAATCTTATGGCTCTCAATTTTGTCAAAAGTCTGTTAATACTAACTTAATTTATAGCTGACAGAATTCCCAAAGCCTCTAGCAGTTGACCCTAGATGGTTTCAGAAGACTTGAACACCAGACTCCTGGATACAGCCTGGACTGCATGCAAATAGAAAAAGCCCTGCGTCTTCTGCGCTTGGAAGCCAAACTGATTTCATCAAAGAGAGTATGGAAACCACGGGAACTGTTAACTAGTTGGCTAGTGGACTCTGTCATTTTTTAAATTAATATATAACTGGTAGATTGTCATTTAATCTTTTTCAGACTTCTGACTACATTGACAGCTAAGCTCTCACAGATATAATCTGTTACCTCATTATCTAAACTCAGTTGCCACCAATTAAATGCTTTATATTTCCTCTGCTTGCTATCTCACTGTCCTAAATTACCTGAGTTCCTACGAACTTGCCTAACTATTTTATTAAACATTCCACTATACGATTCAGCAAAGGTTCATCTTAAAGACTGCTCGTGTTATTAACTCATGCTGTTATCTCTTTTGTAAACTTATAAGCAACAGGAAACCCACTGAGATCTACCTCTCACGGACCAAATAGATGCCATCCAGATAAGTACACCTGCCTAAAGTTCCCACTTACTATCACAAAGGGTGGGATCCCTCTGGGTGTCAAATGTACATCTTAAAAAATTTTTTTCTTTCTCCCAAGTGTACTTAAAATATTCTCTACATCTTGTCAAGTCCAGGTACATCCAAAACATCTCCAGAGAAGCAACCTTCAGATGCTCCATCTCCTGCCACACACACAGCTGCTTCTACTGGACCTGTTCCTTCTGGCCTATCTGGATGGCTCCACAGACCCTGGACAGCAGGACCAGACAAACATCACCCCAGGTTCCCCCTAAAGACACGTCGCCCCCAGTGCCAGCAGGAAGTAGCTAGATATCACGATGACCCTATTCCTGCTACGCCGTCACCTCTTTCTCCTCTTTTTTTCCTTTCTTTTTATAATAAGAAGAAGGGAGGTATGTTAGCATTCTGTTAAACTCCACCTCCACAGTTACCTAGCAACAGCTAGGTATACTCCTCCCCAAGGCTACCTGGGAACGGCCAGGTAGCCCTGCCCACTATTATAAGAGGGGCTGTCTGGCCTCTCCTCTCTCTCTTACCCCTTGACCTGTGCGCCTGCAGGTCGTATCTCCCTCTCCCCTCCCCCCTCCACGTAGTCATGGCCGGCCCCACCTTTCTCTGCTCTCCCCTCTGCCCTAAATAAACTTCTCCTGGAACCCTGCGCCTCTGTTTTTCTTTTTTAAACAACACTACTGTCTTTATCTACTCCTTTTGAAACACAATGTAAGTCCAGTTCATAGTGGGAATGGCCATTAGAATTCAAGAGATAGTCAGAAAATAATGTGAATGCAGTAGTTAAAAAGCAATTATATTGCCGGGCGGTGGTGGCGCACGCCTTTAATCCCAGCACTTGGGAGGCAGAGGCAGGCTGATTTCTGAGTTCGAGGCCAGCCTGGTCTACAGAGTGAGTTCCAGGACAGTCAGGACTACACAGAGAAACCCTGTCTCGAAAAATACCAAAAAAAAAGAAAAAGAAAAAAAAGCAATTATATTTAAAAATGAAATCAGAAATGGAAATATGATCAATTTTCAAATAAAAAAACAAGTGGGAAAAGAATGCTGAATGGAAGCTGAAGTTTGTAGATCTTCTATGTCACCAGAAGCTAATGTTTCCAGAAGAAAGTTCAACTTTTACATAGAAAGGACATATGAGAATGAGCGTATGGGGGTAAGAATTGAGTCTCTCTATGGAATAAAAATGGGAACTAAGAGGGGAAGAGACTTAATGGACGGTGATGGCAGGTTGATCATGGCCACAATACCTTGTACACACGTTTGAAATTGTCAAAAATATTAAGGTAAATTTTCAAGTCTTGTGTAATGCTCAGTGAAAAGAGAAAGAAAACTCAACACAGGGAAAAATTAAGTTTTCTCCCAACCCTAAGGCTTAGGTATGTGGAAGAATCTTTACTAAGAGAAAATCCCCAGAAATACCTTTGTTTCTTAACATAGTGGAAAACATTGTTGTTGTTGTCAGTGGACAAAGAAACTCTGAAGTCAATCAGATTAAGAAAGGATAGCCTGAAAAAAAACAAAATTATCAATAAAGAACCTGTGTGTCCTAAAGGTAAATGACCTGCCCACAGCAAACACTAGGAGTTATTTTTCCCAGGTGAGAGAGGTGTCAGAATGAGATACTGAGTATTTGCCTTTTGCTGGTATACAGAAAAACAGACCAAAATAGGAGAAAACAGGAAAATGAGATTTACTCTACCGTTTCTTTGATCTAGTTACATGGGTTTATTGATGTACATTCAGATGCAAATAAACTATATATACAATCCATGCAAATACACTTTGAAATGCATTATGTTTGCTAAAGATAAAAACATCGAAATAAGCAGTGAGGTATGCAAATATTTCAGAGTTTCTTAGAAATAGGTGGAAAATTAAAATGAGAACAAGGATTACCTCCTTTCATGATATGGTTCATTCTGTGTTTATTACTTATAATTTCATAATTATAACAGAACCCTTCAATATACTATGCTGTTGTCTTTATGGTTTTGATGCATATAAATATACAGACACAGTTGGGTATAGAGATGAACAGAACAGTGGAAAGTGGGAAGGAGGGAGGAAGGGAGTCTGGCAGGGGCTTAACAAGCACTCTGATTATACTTACTGAAGCTCTTTTTGCAGGGTTGCTTTCCTCACTCACAGCAGGAGATTTTTGTTCAAGTGGAGTTGCTAAGTATCAGACATCACAACTGCGTGGGTGGAGAGAGGCTTACTTCGCATCAGTAGGGAGCCATGTTACACGGCCTCCCGCTGTGCTTTGGTCTCCTCCAAACTCTCCCTAAAGCTCACTGTCATAGATGTTCTATAGCACTGCTCATGTCTTCCCCACCCTTGTTGAGAGCCACTGTTTCTGGGGCATCTTTGGTGGTACAACACGGGGCAACCTAGATAATGCCCCTTTTATTCTTAGAAGGCAGTGAGCCTCACTCACATACAATAATTGTAGAATTCTGGAAAGTATTGTGAAGCAAATATAGCAACAAAAAAATATTAAAAATGGTCTGCTGGTTTGTAACTGAACAGAATTATTCAACTAATTTCCTCCCTAGTTTTGTCTATTACTGAATTTCTTCTTCAAGTTTTTAAGAAGGTCATAAAACAATAGTAAAATAACCTTGTGTCGACTTCTTACTATGGTAACTAGCCTTCCATGTAGCCAGCCTGCATGGTTATGCATGCAACATTATGTGAAGGGCAAACATAAGTGCTTTATTGAGCACCACTCTCCTTTACAGAATGCAACCTAAAACTTCCATTTCTTTTAATGTCATAGCTGTTTACTCTTACTCAAGTTAATTTTAACATTTTTATGTTTTTGAGAATTCATGAGTAATATATGTACAGCATTTTCCCTCCCCTTTCTCAAGGCTCTCCCATTTTTTTCCCAAACTCATGTTCTATTATTCTTTAAATGTGTGTGTGTGTGTGTGTGTGTGTGTGTGTGTGTGTGTTATACCAGTTGATATACACACATAGCTTTCTAAGTTCTTATGTGTTGTTCATATGTAACGCATGGATTAACATATGTAACATTGTTCATATGTAACATTATGAATTTGGGACTGGCCGCAGAATTGGATAACCTGTTAGATATCTCATTTCATTCGACTCTTGTCAGTTATTAATTATCTATTACTCTTAATCTATAGTGGAGCTTTGAAAGCTTGCCCCATTGTTGAAATGTTAACTGATGGTCGTTTCTCAGGGCTTGCATAGGCATATTGCTGAGATTTCATGAGTGCTTCTTTCCTGTCATACTAGGAGACATTATCTTGCAGTGGGATTCTTGGCACCTTGGATTTTATAATGTTTCTTCTGTTTCTTCTAACTATATTCCCTGAGCCTTATGTGTACGACTTATATGGAAAATATATTGAGTCTTTCCTCCTAATGGGGTATTGTTCTTTGAATTTTGACCACGTTATGGATTTCTGTAATGGCCTTTTGCATACAAAAGGTTTGCTTAATAAGGAGTGAGACCTATCCTTATCTGTGTATATAAGATACATTGTTAGAATACAGTTAAAATTTATACTAATTTGGGAAAGTGGCGGTAGTATAATCTCATCTAGGGTCCATGGCTTCAAAAGCCATGAGTAATTGCCTTGGTTTACAGCAGCAGCCATGAGTCTCCTTGTATTGAAAGGGTCTTAAGTTTAATTATTAGGATGGTTATTATCCCTAGGATATGTTTCACTATTATTCCTTTTGATATAGCTTGCAATCTCCACAAATCCCATAAAGACTTATTTTCTTAGGTTTGCCAACTATAAAATAGGAATATTACTAGTAGATCTAGTAGATGTTAATGTTTTAAAATCATCAATAATTTATTTTGCTATATCATCTTAATAATACATAATAAGCACCAAGTACTGGAGATTGTCATATTTAACATATTTATTTCACTACTTAAAACATTATTATACCCCCTGTGCCTTCTAAACTCTGGCTTTCAACATATCATCAACTCTCTCAATAGGTTAGAAATTTATGTTGCTTATTCAATTAATATTTTGAAATATCACCCTCCATTCATTTTATTCTTAAATTTGTTATATAGTCTGTAAAAAAAAATAATACATGATTTTCTAGAAAATTCCATGTTTCACCAATCAGGGAACAGAGGCACAGCTCTATGTAGTTACTGACAACTGCCTTGCAGAGTGTATTTTTTAAAGAATTTTGTCTCCGTTTAAACTGAGATTTATGTTCAGAAAAAATCCAAGACTGTCTTCTATAAATATTTGAGGTTTATGAAATATATTTATATAGATTTAAGCTAGAGTGTTAAGAGGAAAAAGGTAACAGATCTTGTAAATAGGCAGCCTCAGCAGACAGTACCAACTTAGATAAGGACAAGTGAGTCATAGGCAGAGTCATAGTGACCTGTCCCCTGAACCTTCACCGAGCTGATATCCTGTTCTGAAAGGTATCTGTACTCTCCCTGAACACCTATGCTCTGGTGTCATTCCCTTCCCCACATCCTGCCTTTTTGTGTTTATAACCCCTGTGTGAATAAGTAAATTACAATTTGATTTAAATAATTAATAAATTTTTAAAAAAAGAAAAAAAAAGGAAGAAAGGTGATCAGCTACTGAGAGATATTACACTGTATGTGTACAACTGTGTCAGAGTAACGACACAGTTAAATTTCTTTTCAAGAGGCAGATATAGGACTGATTAATTTTGAACTTTGTATCTTCAGAGGATGGCTAAGGAAGCTAATAATACTGGATATTGCCTAAAGACCTCATGGCAAAATTACAATAGAAAGACATAAGTCTAGGTGACAAGAGTAATTGATGAATGCTGCTTCTACTGTACAAAGCTAACCGTATTGTCTGAGACTATCAGAAAACATCTGAATAAGCATGCAATGTCCTTCCTGATGTTAAAACATTAAGGCCTTAAGCCTCATTCATTTCTATTTTAACGACAAAATTTTTATGTAGAAAAAGAATTTTGTCTCCATGTTAACAAGGATGTAGAAAAGAAATGTTAATTTTCTTGGATTCTTGCAAGATGCTTCCATCCAATTCCTTGATGACAGCTCATTTGTTTCCAATGTCCGCATATGTCTTTCTACCTATTTGTTCTCCTTTATATCTATGACTGAAGACACTGTATACCACATTTTCACAAATTTTTGCTATGCCTGATGATAAATTTTATTTAAGGCAGTTCAATCGGTTTCTACTTCTCTATTTCTGGAGAGGATAAACAGGAAATCCGAAATATAAAATGAGATTTATTACAAATTTTCTGTGGAATAACATTCTGCGCTTGTTATCTAGGTGATGTGGCAATCTGAAAACAAATATCTTCATCAACATATAAAACTACCTATAAACAAATATCAAAAATAAATAAATAAAACCCTGGAAAAAGTTCAAAGATACACATATTCCACTAACAAATCTCTGTGGATACTCGTGATTTCTGGAGTTAGGTCCTCGAGTAAGAGTTAATCAATTTCTTCAAGAATATAAAATTTGTTATTAGTATGGAAAGCCATGAACATAAAGCCCTAGGGGTGATTTTTAGAGACTTATATGTCAAAAGATGGAACAAATGTAGGTGATACAAGAAATAAAGTTGAACACTAAAAGAAACATGAAAATAAGAGAATATAAGAAATGAACAATTAACAAAAATAATATAAAATCATGGCATACAGAACGTCTGAGGAGAAAAAGATAGTAGCATGGCTGTTTACTAAAATCAATACCAACCAAAACAACAGAAAATAGAAAATACAGGTTTTCTTGGCCTGGGCTTGTGTCATAGAGTGTTCAACCTCCAACATCTAAATAAACAAACAAATAAATAAATAAATAAACAAACAAATAAATAAAAGGGGGTGGGGAACAGAACATCAATCCATCTTGGCCCTCTTTTGGTGATTCTAGTTTTTATTTTACCACTAACTAACAAAGATTTTGTTCAAAGAATTAATTGCAGAAAAACAGAAGCTTGCTCTATGAGTTTTTAAATTCTTTATTGTTTATCTGCTTTCTTTGATATGAAGACAATACTCTCTTCCTTAAGGAACAAAAAGTACTTGAAAATAATATCCTGTCTCAAAGAACAAAGCACTCTTAGGGAATATGATTTTGAGTTAATAATTACTTTTCTCGCAGATAATTAAAGTAAAATGAAGCATAATTGTATAGAATGGCTGTTGATAAGTGTATCCAAAAGCATAGAAAATCTGTGGTCATTGCATTTGACCCCAACTTAAAGATTATATAAAAAAAATAAATTCATCTGTGTCTGCCTAAAACCAATTCTTACTTTAGGTAGCTGTTCAAAAAGTTTTGAAAAAGCAGACATAAAATTAAAGGCTGAAGACAATAAAATTAGTTACAAAGTGGACTCTCTAATTATTAGGATTTTAAAGATTAGAAATATATAATCAGAAGTGGTTAGAAGAAAGATGAAGGGGATCGTTCTAACCTAATAACATTGGATAGACCCTTAAATTCTGCACAGCCTTCTTTAGCAGTAGAAGGAACTTCTATGCCTATGTTCCCTAAGATTTCCTTTTTGCTTTCAAAACATAGAATGTCCTAAACAAGAAGCTTCCATTTGAAGAGCTACATTAATTTTATTGCTTTGAGATCAAATATCCTGTAACTTATAGCAACTTACATGACTTACCAACTTTGCCTACAGAGGCCTAGGGACCATATGAGCAAATATAAATTTGAAACACAACCAGTTAAAATATCCAGGCTCACTAATCCTAGAAGCTGCAATACAAGTGTTAGTTTGTACTGAACACTAACAACCTAGACAGAAAAATTCACTAGGATAAAATCTGAATGGAATTGAAGTTTAAATTTAGTTAAACTTATGCTCATCATTGGGATATTACAAATGAAAAAAACCATGTATCTTAGGGAAACTGCTTCTCTTTTAGAGTGGGTTCCTGTACATGTTCTATCTTTTCCTATGAAGAAGGACAAGACAATATTTTGGCTCACTGTAAGTGCAATGAATCCTGACATTGAACTAGTCTCCAAAATTTAGCATATCAAAAATTCTAAAACAAAGCATGGACCATCATTTTAATGGACTTCACTGTCAATCTGATAATCAGGATAATCTGGCCCACAGAGATCACATTTGATTGACAAGAAGAGAAATCTCCCTGATGTAATAATCCTGAAACAGGAACAGATAGGAGTTGTTACGAAAGTGTCACATACCACATGAAATAAACTGTTCAGAAGCCAGAGAACACAAGCTTGTCTCCAATCTTGTTAAGTTATGATTCTTCAGTCAGTCGTCTGTCTTAAGACAGTTCACAGACGCCAAGCTTCTTCAATAAGGAGGACACTGAACTTCACTGCGCAAAGAGCCCGTAACTATTCAAATGCCTGTGTTATGAATATTAATATTTTACCTGTCACTCCCAAGGAACTTGTAATGATTCAATAAGGATGGTAGTGCATTAATGAAAAGGCAAATAAAAATCAGTTGGAAAACAGTATCAACTCACGAGTGATGTTAATTCTGAAAAAAAAAAAAAAAATCAACATGCCTTAATAGACTCCAAATGGGAGGCAAAATCAAGACAATTAATAGAATTTTCATTTAGTAGGTGACAGATTCAGTCAAGTGGTTCCCCAAGATCATCCTCCAGTTATTTTTCCTACTCTTGGAAATGTATAATTAGATATGTGAAGACAAGTGCATCCAGACAGTGTGGTGAAATATATCTGCTTAAAAACTGGCAGTGCTTAAGAAAGGGACAGGGAGCCCCCTGGCTCCTGAAGCAGCAGCAGGAAAATGTTAGAAGAAATTATATTTTAAAGTTACTGGAGATATCTGTGCCATAATGATTGTCTAAATAATTTCTCTATACTGATTTGTGCTGTACAATTACTTGAGTAATCTGAGTGACCTTTGTAGAAGCAGATAGCTTTTGGAAAGTTACAAAGGATCAAAATTTTCAATATAAATTGGAGACCAGTTGTGTCTAATTTTCCAAAGATGTTTGGAGCCCCATGTCAGCTTAACATAGCTTTTGACCCATGGTACAAAGCTATGATCTAGGAAACACATTATCTATTATTTATCTATTAGTGGCGACCATTAGATAAGTGTTTATCAGAACTGAAAATAAAACATGTTTCATATCCATGGGCATAAATATATTTCTTATAATAAATTGAAGATTTTTCTTTTACACAGAGAAGAAAACTTTTCCTATGCTATACATTGGAACTGCTGAAGAAATTGAAGAATATCTGTAAGGCAGTAATATATACGTAAAGCAAATTCTTTAAAGTTACAGAGACTTGCACCATCAACTATATTCATCCCTTATAATTGTTCTCTCTCTTAGATACTAGCTCAAGACATGGCAAGCTTGCTTTGAATTTGGAAGCAGTATCTATTTTATTTAATCATACTTTTTTTTAATTTAACATTTTCCTATTTTTTCTGTGTTATAGAAAAAATTTCTTTTTATGGTACAAGTCAGCACCAAATTTGATCCAATGGGCCATATAACCAAACATATTTACTCATAAATAGAGTCACTCCAAGGAGACAGATTGTTAGTGCAGCTTTAACGCATCACAATACAAATCCTTAGGATGTGGTATACAAATACCTACCACCAGATATCTTAATAAAGTTCCACATAATAGAAAATTTTTCTAGACTATGATGTTGGTTACAAAGACAACATTGAAGGGCGCTACGCTTCCAAAAAGCTAAGCCTTCTCTAAATAAGTATAAAAACAATCATACATTATTACCTGTGATCAAAAGAAAAATGTATGCATGAGTGTAGATTTATCATATTCTGGAGATAGAAGTGTATTGTTAAATAAGAGATCCAAGTATCCATTCCTTTTTTTATACTACTCTTTGTATTTTCTCACCAGGAATCATAAATATTTTTGATCCACATGTTGAATAAGAACCAAAGACTTTGGTTGACATATGGTTTTGCATTCTGTTTTGTTACCATTGTGAAGAAACCCAACCCAGAGTGGTTCTTAAGAATGACAGAAAGGAGAAACTCTTTTGGTGGCAGATTTTCCAGGTGTTAGAACTGATCTTTCATTTGTAGTGAAGCTCCAGTCACTGATCTAGAGGTAAGCACTGATACATGAGCTGTGATCAACAGCTTGGCTTACAAGAAATATTCACAGAACACACGTGGCAAATATACAGCAGATTTATGAAGAAGTTGCTTGAAGGTAACTTTAACTCAGGTGAGCACATGATGTGAAGAGACTTGTATCACAAGCTTTTGTTCATCAAAGGATAATTTAAAATTTATAAGGACATGATGCCACGAGATAGATTCATTAGGTCACTTACCCAGCCATTTTTATCAATGACTAATACTCCCAGAAACAAAGTACCCATAGTGGCAGGGATATAAATTGAACACGAGGTAAGAAACATGGGTCTCCATTCCCAAAGATAGATGGGGCTGTTGCCACTGTGGAATGTCTTGTCTGATAACAGCCAGGATCAGCACTGATCCTGAGATCCCCCAGGGCTATCAGCCAGACACATTTTGGCAGGCTGATGGATGCAACCGGCTCCATCATGGAAACTTTGTTCTAACTCAACAAGAAGATTCATTGTCAGTGAAATAGACAACTATTCTTGTAAGTAATTTGTTTTCTTTCTGTCAATAGTTCTTTCAAATAACTATCTGTGGACACAGACAGTCACTTATCTTCTCTCATGCTGTTCTATGCTACATTGCCTCTGACCATGAAACTCATTTTACAGCAAATGGATGGTAGAAACGACCTCATACTCATGGAATCCATTGCTTTTACTATTTTCTCCACCATCCTGAAGCAATTTTTTTAACAGTCTTTTGAAATGGACCTTAGAAAAGTTGGTTAATGTGACAACTTGGCCCAAAAGCTTGGAAAATTGGTTTTGTGTTGCCCAAGATTTGAAATATACCCTAAAGTCTAACAACATATACTCTGATGTCTCTCATGGTTAGTTTTCACCAATGTGGAACCTGAGTAGTAGAGATAAAATAGATTTTATTTGCTATTATTCTGAATAACCAAGAAGAACATGTTGGTTTCAAAGTTCTGAAGTATTGTACTTTCAGGACAGGAAATAGTTTTTGTTCTCAAATTGACAGTCTCTCATTGTAGACCCTAACAGTCATTTTATTAGCAGAGAAATTGAAACTGAAATGTAGACTGCTTAGATTATCCATGCCCACAAATCAACCAACAAAAATGGAGTTAATCTACTGGCAAAGAATATTGGCACCTGAGTTATACTTGGAATTATTGCCAAGCATAAGGAGTAAGGAGGATTATGTTGACACATAGACCGCCGCTGTATTTAATTTAATACTACTACGGGAGAGTAGTAAGTGTAAAACATAGTATGAGAAACATCTGAAATCACAAATGAAGCTTCAAAAACAAAATCTGAAATAGTTATAAGCTGTCTATAAACATTTTGTATGAATGTATGTTTATATAAATATGTATTTCACCTTTAATTCCCCCAATCAAGAACAAGAGAGAAAAATAATAACAGTCACTTTATATTTCAATATTCAAGTTATGTAATATGATATAACTCAGGTAGAGAAGCCACAAACAACCAATGGAGAAGAAATTAATTATCTTATCCCAGGAAATTAAATGTGCCTCTATGTGTATATGTGATATCTGCCACATGTCTGTTCTAAGCATGACTCCCATACTATCTTCATTTCTAT
This sequence comes from Mastomys natalensis, assembly GCA_021653895.1. NCBI lineage: Eukaryota > Metazoa > Chordata > Mammalia > Rodentia > Muridae > Mastomys > Mastomys natalensis. The sequence goes on from JAJTUV010001202.1 coordinate 1,753,556, forward strand.
CTGTCTAGGTAATTATCTATGTATTTATGTATGTATTTGTATGTATGTATGAATGCATCTATCTATCTATCTATCTATCTATCTATCTATCTATCTATCTATCTTCTGGCTTATTATCTGTCTATTTGTCTATCTATCTATCTATCTATCTATCTATCTATCTATCTATCTACTCATCTACCTATCATCTATCTACCTATCTAGAAATAGCTTTATCTTTAATAATTTCTTACTTATATGTAATATATTATGATAATTATTTTCTAATTACTTTCCTGCATCTTTCTACCACTACAGATTACCCCTTTTTTGACCCCAAGTAGTCATTTTTTTCTCATTTTTTTCCCTATATGTACAGGTCTTGTGCAATGATTATTGATAATGTGTGTTTTAATTGTCATGTTTTGTTAATTTGCTTTGAGAATATGTATTGTACAAAATAATAAATTTTGTTACAATGCCTTCATATGTATATCAACTGATCACATTTATCTACCATTAATCTTTTCCCCTTCTCTTCCTATATTTTTTCCCCAATAATTTATATGGTCTTTCATGGAATGGAGAAAGCATACGATATTTATGTTAGTAAGAATTTCTTTAGTTTAACATGCTCAAATGCCATTTCATATGCCTGGAAATGACTTGGTTTCAGTATTTGTTTTGCTCTTGAGCTCTCTTTGGGTCCAGGTTTTATGAGAACTGTTCTGAGATAACAACTCTCAAGGTGGCCTCCTAAATGATATTTCCTAAGATTCTCCTTCCCAGTCTTTTCTGCCTAAGGAAAGCCATAAGAGATGTTTTGTAAGATCTGGATGGTGGAAATGAAGCAACCCTCACAGTAATTTCTCCATGAGAAGGCTGCAGCTGACAGGTGCTACTTTGCTCATGTATGCTATGCACAGCTACGGAGTTGTCACGTCAGACCAAGGAATAGGATAGTATACATGAGCCTAAGTAGCAGTTGACTATTGAAACTTTCTGATCCTGTAATCAGTGTGAGTGCTGTGCTGGCACAAGTGACCTGAGTTCATTAATGTCAAAATTTTCCACTTATTTTTGGTACTTGATCTCATATATTTTGCGTATATGTCCCTCTTTCATGGCCTGATCTTCCACTTCAAAATTTGCATCCACTGAAGAAGAGAAAAAAATATGAAAAAAAGAAGAGTGACATATTTTCACACATATTTCAGTTATTTATCATCAAATCTTTGCAACAAGGCACATAGTAATTTTGTTCTTCAGTGTAAATTTTGTCTTATTCACAAAGTTGCAGTTTTTAAGCCTTTTTATGAAATCTCTACAGTTTATATGCTAAATTACAGGATTCTGAGTAGACATGCCAGTGTAGTATAACGTTAGATATACTAGTAGTTCATATGGAAATTAATATTGTATGATGTGACATCATAAATTGGTAACAGAATGGTGAACTAAATATACCCAATGTTGAAATATCTGGTAGGCTATTACAGAAAAGTATAAGTTGTGTATACTTTTCAAGCGGTACACAAACTGTACATCCAACAATAGTGAAACAACTGCTAATTTTATGCTAAACTGCTTAGTATATGTGACAGACTATATAACTGATTTCAATTACTGAATATAAATCAAAATAGTCTCTCTACAAATGTGGGCAACTGTATGTTTATTTAGGTAAAGTATAATTAATAATGATAAATAGCATACAATATGCTAAGAATTTGAAATATCACATATCTTGCCAAAGAAAAATGGCAGATAGTATGAATACTAAATGTCTATTACTATTATTCATTCTTTAAAATATTTTTAATTATGTATGTTGAAGTGTGTTTGTATGTACATGTAAATGCAGGAATGCAGAGTAGAGAGGAATTTTATTCCTCTGAATTTGGCCATGTAAGCTACCTGACCTGGTTGCTGGGGACTGAACTCTGGTTGCCTGCAAGAGCAATACCCACTCGTAACTTCTCAGCCATTTCTCCAAACCCCCTCTCTTCTTCCCTGTTAGTTATGGTGACCTTATCTGCAGCATAATTAGGAACAAAAACTGCAGGATTATATTAAACTTTTAATTAAGTAATTTTGATCTGAAAACTTTGACCTTCTGATTTGCATCTTTAATATTTGTACTAAAATACCTAGTACTTTATCTTGATTACAACTAAATAATATTTGTATATACTCAGTACTTTATCTTAATTACAACTAAATATAGCTTAAGTAGCCATGTGCCTTAATTCACATATCCTGGAGGTCATTTTATAATCTTTTTAGAATTTCATGGTTGTGACCTTGACCCATAACATGAGGTTAAGTGTGGATGTTTCCTTGATGTCACAGCAATGTTTTAGAATTTAGATTTTAGAGCATTTAGGATTTCACAGTGGAAATTAAGGTTTCAAAAAGACTTTAGGCTGAAGACAATTCAGAAAGCTGACTGTGAATATGTATGAAGCAAAACCAAACATATACCAAAAAAAAAAAAAAGCAAAGAAACAAACACTAAATAAAACACAACTTACAACTCATGCATTTGAATCTCATAAATATGTTTGGGTCACAAAATGACTTGTATCTGATAAATCACAATTAACTGCTGCTATTCCAAAGATTTAAAAGTAACTGTCATATCATTTTGAAAGATGCATTGAACAGTTTTATGAAAATAGTTAATTAAAGTCACTCTTAATGTCCTCAAATTAAAAGAAATATTTTATGGAAATCCACTAGTAATAGCACAGACACTAATTACTTCACCATTGATATGAATGTAACTTCCTTGTTTAATTCTTTTGTCTGAAAGACACTGTTTTATCTCCTAATTATAATTTTCATACATCCATCAAATATCAAGTTAAGCATTACAGCTCATCTTCCTATTTTAAAGATATGTCTACAAGCTTCTATATCTTCTCAACAAATTTTAATGAAGCTATGTTGCTGTTAATTCCACAAGATGCCTTCTTCCACAATGTGAGATTGTATTAACAAAGTGAGGATCTTTGATATACGGTACCTGTACAGCTTCAGTATGCTCCTCCTATGGAAGCCAAAGAATAACTCGAAAATAGCATGTTTCTTACATTAGAAGTTTATACAAACATAAAGGTTAATTAATAATACAATAATATAAAGGAAACTAAAGTGTTACACTTTAAAAGTTGGTAAAATAAAATTAAAAATCTAATTAAACAAAAATGCTGATACACTGCAGTAAACTGTGTGATACTGTACCACAATAAAGGTGATTATTAAAGTCACTTAAAGTCTTAATTTCCATGCTGAAGTTTAACATTAATACAAATGATTTTCTAGAGTACTCATCATATATAAGAATTAAACAGAGGGTGGCTACTAGAACACATCAAGCATCTCTGATTGGGGTTGTGTAGAAGGTGACTATTAACATAAATTCATCACCTGAGTAATTTCTTGCTGAGTAGGACATGGGAAGCAGTGGGGGCCGGGAAATGAATCCCTGAGATTTGGACTCAAAACCATGGTTCAAGTGTCACTTTTAGCATCCAACTTCTCAGAACATTTTGGAATATTGTGGAGAGCCACTGTGTGCCGCACCCTAAAGATGGCGCTGGCTCAGAGTGCTCCTTGTGATAAACAAGTCCTTATTTGGCTGTGAAGCTGTGCCAAGGCAGGGAATGGTCATCTGTCATCTGACATGGACCTATGGGGAGATGACACGTGGCATATGCTCATTGGCCTTTGCGTAGATATAAGCCTGGTCCCCGGGGTAGGAGGGGGTCACACCTGCTAACTGCAATCCTGATTAAACTGCCTTGAGAAGGAACCTGGTTGTCTTGCGTCTGATTTCCTGCTGGTCAGGAAGGGTACTGGACAGAATATAATGAAGTTAATTTTATTTTATGTAATTTTTAAAAAAATGTATACATTTTGTGTGAGTAGTGTAAAGTCATACATGTTATCTTTATGTTTTACATATGCAATTAACATTGTCCAGTATATTCTAAAGATCTTATATATGAGTATGCATATGTCAAATAGTTGCAAAAGAATGAATTTTATTGGCTTGGTTTTTGTTTTGTTTTGCATTGCTTTTATATTTTTTATTGATCAATGGGGAATTTCACACAAACCACAAGCACCCTCACTTTCCAGTCCTCCACGGTCTGTTTTCCAACCTTTAGACTTCTTCCAAGCCAAAAAAAGAAAGAAAAGAAAACCAAGTCTGATTTTTGTTACCCATATACTCACTAGGGCATGGTCAAACTTCAGTGAAGAGCCACTTAAAGAAGACTGAGTCCTTCCTCAACCACATCCTCCATAGAAGTTATCAATTGCTGAGAGCTACACATTAGTATCTTTAGCTCAATTTTGAAGAGTTCGCTTCTATGGCTTTCTGTGAAGGTTGATACATCTTTTAGGAAGGGAGGAGGGAATGACCAAGGACATCAATATGGCACTCTGCCACTGGATGGGCCACAGACACTATCAGATCCCAGATGGCATCACCATGGCCTTTGGTGGCATAGCAGCCACTCAGATTAATATGGCTCTCAGAGGCATCACTGCCCATGGAAATCAACATGGCTTTAGAGTTTGTTTGCTTGTTTTGTAAACATGGTCTATTTTTATTCCTTACATATACAAAGTCCACATAATTAGGTATGGAAAATGCATTTAGAAGATGACTTTAAGTATTATTTTTTAAGAAAATAATTATTAAAATTTAAATTTAGGGTACAGTGAATTATAGGTAAATTGGTTAAAATACTATTTAAATGAATATATAAAGGCGAGTTGTGGATTTCCTAATATGTACCGTGGTGGCAGTACTTGAGTGAAGTATTAAGTCTTGTTCTGAACTCAGAAAGGCTATATTTAGTTTCAGTAAATTAAACGTCTCATACTTTTTACTTCCTTCACAGAGCTAGCTGCACAGGAAACATCTCTCAAGTAGGTGTTGTCGAAACTGTGAATATTCTGTTTGTGTATTTGTGGGAGAAGATGACTACACCTGAGCCCAAGCTAACTGGAACTCACTGTAATGACTAAAGTGGCCTCAAATGCATAGCACTCCTTCCCCCTCACCTTCTCCACAGCGCTGAGGTCACAGGTATTAGAAACACTTCCTGTTTTGGGATGAAACTTATTACAGTATGTTTCAAATAAAGTTTGGTAAAGCAGGAATACATTGTACTCCAATCATTTGCTTCTACATCTGATAAGGACAAAAGGTTTGGGTGTTTTCCTAGGGAGGAGACATCACATCTGCAAGGTACAATTCTAGAATTAAACTGTTACTTGAAGCATATATTTCAGTAGACTTGAGAATTGAGGTAGTAGAAAGGGGATAGAGAAAAAGAGTGTTAAGAGAACTGAGTTAAACAAAGTCCATAAAGAAACTATAAATCTGGGACTTGTGCTCTGAGAGCCCTACTGTGCAAAATCATCTAGAGATCTGTGTATGCAGAGGAGAGTGATGAAAGACAAAGGACTGCTCCTGTTGTAGGCTATAAGGAATGCAGATTTAATTTTGCACTAACAACACAAAAATAGGAGAATGCAACATGTGTGTAAGATGATGAGAGCTTGCCTGAAATTCTACTAGTAATCAAATATCTCAGTATAATTAAATGGTAATTATTTTTTCATGATATACAGTAATGAATCCTATGAAAGTACAAAAGCTATGAGAAAAACCTACTTTAGAATTTCAGTTAAATGCAATGTTTGAAAGAAGATTTTATGAACTAATCCCAAACAGAAGTCATTGTTATGAAATAATGAAATGTATAATTGACACACATATGTACATAAATACGCATATTATATGTATATTTGTATGTATAATAATGGTATATATATGTATGTATGTGTATATATATGTATATGTGTGTGTATAGCTTTTCTTGCATGAGTGGGGATGTGTGTCTGTGTGTGTCTGTACATGTGCATACATGAGTGTGAGTCCCATGTATGAATGTCCACTGATGCAAAGTATAGAAATTCCATCTCTTATTGCATCCATCTTCGAAATTCAGGTCCTTTTTGTCCTGGAGAAAAGACCCCAAAATTAAATTCTGAATAGAACTAGAATAGTGCATGCTTGTCCTAGGTCATGGATGCAGAGTCGGTGAACTGATGTTAAATGAACAACTGCAAAAGATGTGTGAATATGTCTCAGAATGTCTAATCGAAATAAAACACCTGCATGAACAGTTTCTTCCAGAGAGTACCGTTAGTAATGGCTATGTCTTCTTAAACAGCATGTGTTTATTTTAATGTCATCACCCATTTTGATACGACCCTATCGTGTGAAGAGTGGTGATACTCCTGCTGACAAAGCTTACTGTCTCCAAACGGAAGATTGTGATGATATGATGGTGATAACATGCAGTCTGCTTCTCAGCTGTCAGTTCGCTATTTCCTGAATGCAGCTGCCAGCGGTGTGAACTGAAGATTTGCAGACTCTCCTCATCAGCTGATATGTGGGAGATGCAGAGGTCCATTGACAGGTTGGGAGTTTGTGCAGAGGGACGCAGATGGGGACACAAATGTCTGAGTCCATCACCACTTATTTAATGGCAGAGAAGCTGAAAAAAGCAATCTCAAAACAGTTCAATGCTTAAGCAGCTAGGTCTGAGAGTCATGCCAAATGGTGGTCATCTCTCAGCGAACAAACTTTCATAATGTGGGTGGGATTACATTTCTATTATACTAAGGGGTTATAATAATATAATGCCATATTATTTCATCTGAAAATAGACTGAATTAATAATCCAGGAAACACCATATAGAAACAAATGATTTCAGGTATTTGAACACAGGGAATGAGCTAAATGATCTTTTCATTAATACATAAAGACTAGAATACACTTACTATTCTATTGTCTTCATTTATATTAAAATAATTATAATCGTGTAGTTTTCTGGTAAATTCCTTCGTGGCTTTTGATCAAAAGCTTATAATAAAATGTAGTCAGCTTGTGAAGACCCACAGACTATGATTCTGTTTTTGTGTTTGAGGTAGGTAAGAAATTAAAGAAAATCACTTACCTTCTGATGTTTCTTCAGGCCTGCCTGTCACAAGTATAAAGTACAAGCAGAAAAAGTAATAGAACTGAAAACAGAATTAAGAAGAGCTGAAAACAATTTATCAGAAGCTAAAATAAAAGAAGTATGTATCTAGTACCATATTTAAGAATTCATTCAATCTTAAATTTTGGTTGCCTTTCTTCCTCCTTCCTCTTCCTCTTCCTCTTCCTCTTCCTCTTCCACTCCCCCTCCTTAGCCTTCTCCTCCTCCTTCTTCTTGTTCTCGTCCTTCTCCTTTTTCTTTCTTTCTTTGTTGCTGTGTTTTGATTTTCTTTCTTCAGATTGGTGAGGACTGTAGAACTGGAGAAATGTTTTTCCTCTTGTACAATCAAATTACCATGTTCCATTTAGTGTATCATACAGGCACATGTATGTTTCTCTGCATGTATTTAATTGTAAAACTAATACTCAGTATGAATGTTTATGAATTAAAATTACTTTCTTCCCATTTCAATACTTAGAAAAAGAAAGCATGAAGCAGACAGCATCAAATATCAACTATGTATACAATTTAAATCTATAGATATTAATATAATGCAAATTGCCATGAGCTTTCACCACTCGTCACATTCATTGCTCATCATCTTAGTACAATAAATGATGTGTTATCAACTTTTAAATGAATGATATATATTTCCCCTTGTACATTAGATATACAAATATTGATAATAACAGTTATGTACCATTGAGGAAATATTTGAAATTAATGTAAACTTCTCTTTGGAAGTTCATCAGTTTTGTTGTTTTTAGAGTTACTTTTATTTTTCTTTTTTAAATGTCTTAAGTGAATCATAACAAAATTGGTTTTATAGAAAATTTAGGCATTTCAGATAGAACAATAATATATGGGTAGAGCAGATCTACTGAAGATAATATTTGAAGAGGCATTTGAGAAGGAGAGGGTTACTCATGGGAGAGCAGGGGTAGTCTGATATCCCTTTCAGACTCCAGGAACATTAGTGTGTGTGAATCAAATGTCTTTTTAAAGACTGGTCCAGAAAAAACAAAAAAAGATATCTGATTGTCAAAATCAAAGTTGTACCAAATTACACAAGGCTAGTGCAGTCACAGAACTGAACTTCCCAGATCAAGGTGCAATGACACCATTATGAAAAGGAACTGTGCAACTTGAAACTTGCAAATCTTCCATCCAGGAACCAGAGAAAGCACGGCCTGCCTCCAGTCTGGGGAATGAAACAAGTGCCCAGTGGAATCAAAGGTATCCTGGAATAATGCCTTGAAGCCAAAGGTAGGCTAAAGGCCAAAGAGTATCTTGAAACCAGAGAAAGATGAACTATATGTGGAAACAGGACAAAATGTTCCACATCAATGAACTGAAAAAAAAAATGTAATCACCAAACCGGAAAACTTCGTAAATAAAATCGGAAAATCTTCATAAACCACGACATTGATTTACATCTCGACTGACTCCACAGATCTGCACAATTCTCTCTCCATTCTGGACTGACTACCTTAGCTCAGCACCAGTAAGGTTTCTTCTGCCATTAGGTCTCTTTTCACTTCATTTGAATCAATTCTACTAGAAGAAAACAGATGTGTATTAATGCTAAGCTATCCAATCTTGGACAGTTCTTGCATTTGTCCTTTGTGGACATTAAGATACTCTGAATCCTTCTACTACAAACTCATTAAAAACCCACTCATTGGCAACATCACTAAAGTGCTTTCACTATTTCCTTTTGGACAGTTCAAGAAAAAAAGAAAATAGCACCGACTTTTATAATCAAATTATTTGCCTGCTTTAATGGCATGAGTCCATGCTTATCTTTAAAATAAGACTTTTCAAATGTAGATAATACCACAAGGAAAAAATGCATTTTATTGGCATTTTATCATATCACTCTATAAATGAAACATTTCACATTTCTTTTGTTAAAAGATAAACCCTAAGTATACCCAACTACCATAAATACACAAAACACAGTGTCCTGAGGGGGACGGGGCAGGGTTCCAAAGTCATTGAGCTAGTATTATCAGTCAGCTTCTATAGGTGAGTTCCATTAGTTTTTTAAAAGTTTCACTTTATTATTTATTTATATGTATGTGCTTATGTATGTGTCTGTGCACATGAGTCTGCAAAGGCCAGAAGAGGCTATCTGGCATGCAACCTCCCTCTACCCCCTGCTAGCCAAACTGGGATTCTCTGGAAGAGAGGCACACTCTCTGTGGCTGAGCAATCTTTCCCAACATCCAGCACTTTGTTGTCCCAGAAATCTTAAGTTACTGATGCACACTGCCTATATATCCTTTTAAGTTAAAAAATATGAACAAGTAGTGCAAATAATAAATCTATGAATAATGTGTTCAGTGTTGAAATGGTATCATAGGTAATATTTTAAAATAAATGTAATTATACAAAGAATTATTGTGTAATTGTATACACACTGAGGTGGGAATATTTTTCTTTTTCTAAACCTCCATTGCTTTCTCTTTCTTCTATCTCATTCATTCCCTCCTTTCTCACTCTCTCTCCCTCCTTCCCTTTCTCTCTGTCTCTTTCTTTCAGTGTCTCTCTCTGTCTGTCTATCTGTCTGTCAGATCTCTCTCTTTCTCTTTCTCTCTCTGTCTCTGTCTTATTCTCTCAGTGTCTCTGTATGTATGACTGTCTGATCTCTCTCTTTCACTCACTCTGTCAAATATACATACACACACATGCATACACATACACACACACACACACACACACAGAGAGAGAGAGAGAGAGAGAGAAAGAGAGAAGAGAGAGAGAGAGAGAGAGAGAGAGAGAAGAAGAGAGAGAGAGAGACTATTATGTCATGGAAAAGCCCATCATGAAAGATTGTGGATTTCAAGCCACCCCTTATTGAGCAAAAGGCTATCATTGTGAAATTATGATTACTGAAATAAAACAACCCATTTGTTATAGATTGATTATGACATTTGCTAATAATATATTTCCACTAGAATTTTTATCGTATACTGTTAAGAAAACCTAGATAACAAGATAAGGAGCTCTAACAGAAGTGATAGGATTGATATACCTTCCCCAGGACTCAGACAATAAGTATGTTCCACAATGCAGACAGCCTGCTCACTAGACAGAAGAGGAATACAATCCTTTTACTAAAAAGACTTTAAAGAAAGCTGTTTTTAATGCATTAAGAATACATACACTGGAAAAAAAAAAAAGAATACACACACTGGAAAACCCAAGTTGAAGATAAGAAGATAAATCTAAAAGTTGATATTAGAATGTGAAAATATAAAAAATCTGTTTTGGACTTGCAGGACAGACACAATTTATTGTTTTTCTTTCCTAGTCTTTGAATCACAAAATATAAAAGAGAGAGAAAACTTGTAGTCTATTCTCATCAATAGAAAGGACACTTCAGGCAATACTACAAGATCATTAGACTTACGTATTGTATATCATATGCATTTCAAAATACAGAGAGATGAGAAAGATACAGGGTGGACAATTGAGTTTTACATTTATACACAGACTATTGTATTGTAGACATTTTTCTGGGTTCTTTGTAGTGCTATCCACAATAATCATGTTGTGTAGCAATTTTCCCTGAATTGAAACATTCCTTCCTAGAGCAAAGCTCAGGAGTCTTGGGAAGAAAAAAAGCAGCAAATAGCAAGATTCACAAGGTGCATCCTGCAGATGATAAAGCAGAAAACAAGTAGGTGGAAAAAGCCTCCCATTCCCTGAGACACCTGAAGGAAGTTCACTGTCCTGACACACTCGACTGCTAGGACTGCAGACAAGTTTCAGGGTTGTTTTCACACTTAGGGTGAATAGATGTGCGTGTCTCATTTCCTCAGAAAAGGGTTCACACAATGTCTATTACAATTCTCAGTAAATGGTTGATAATTGGAATCATTCATCCACGAACGGTGTACAGTTTCCTTTTGATTGGCATTTGCAGACATCCCATATTCATTTGCTCTCCCTGTCATCTTCTTCATTAGCTACAAAAAGAAAAAAATTTCCCCTCTCATGATTCCTTCACCTTGAAGGAGACTCCTGCATGGCTGGGATTCCCTCCTGGATCACAGGTTAGGCACAAAACACGCCCAAAGACCAGTTTTCACAGATAAATTTTTAAATTAACCCTATAGTGGCTGTTTTTTGACTTTGGCTGAGAAACAACAGTCAATGATGTATAGTTATAAATTTTAAGAAGAGAAAAGGTGGAGTTCTGTGTTAGAATGAGTGAGGATGTTGTGGTATATTGTGATTGGATTGTTAATTATGCAAACCAAGGGGGCTTTTTTCATTGCTGGACTTCAATACTTTGATAGCTGTACCTTGTGATTCAGCTTCCGGAGGAGGAAGTGGCCAAATAAGGGAATAAACCTTGGTGCCTAGCTATAGGAATTTAATATGTTGTAAGGGTTTGTAGCAAGACAGAGGGAGTTGGGAAGAAAGTCTAGGCATGCCAGACCCATGCATGCCCAGGCCAGGCTGGCTATGGTCCCTTCACCATTAATCACCTCTTCTTCAACCTGCCTTCGAATGACTGTTCACAGAGTATTTAATCTACATGTTCATTCAGACAAACTGTCTCCTCTGAAGAGAGGAAATGAGGTTTGAGTCGTGATTGCTACCTGTGAACTCCATGTTCTCAAGTCTTGAGAGAATTTACCATAGAGTGCATCTTGTAGGAAGTATTGATGGTCCTGACTGGTAGGCTTCTTTTCATGCCTTGACAAATGGAAGAAGTGAAGAGAGACTCCAGTATTTTCAAGAGTATACACAATGGTGGATCCTGATATCCACTAAAACTGGGGAGAGGTTGGAATTGTGTATAACCAGAAATGATCACCTAACCTCTCTATTTGGCTGTTTTTGTCTCTGACACAAGCACAGTGGGGAAGTGCAAGAAAATGTGTAAGGCTCTATATATTAGCTTCTAAGTGAGCATTTGTTATAATGGATGGCAATGAATCCATAGGGATTTTTAATAAGATGCAAAAATTGATTGCATGGGAGTATAAATCCTGTTGTCATTTTTTCCTCGTCTTTGTTAGAGATAATATGATCTTACTCAGGTTGTATTAAGTTTATTTACTTATTGCATTTATTCATGTCTTTGTGATAATGGCTTCTGCAATCCCAGGGCAAGAATATATGGAGCAAATCAAGAGGTTTGCCATTGCGTTTCACCACAGATCCCATATTCTCCAGAGCCTTATTTTCCCAGCCTTATCGCTGTACATAGAGCATCAACGGTTTTATTTATACTATCTGATTCTTACTTGTCAAGAATTTTCCATGTAAAAAGAAGTCAGAAAATAACAAATCAATTTATTAGACAAATCATTAAATACAGACCTGCTATGAAACATTTGGAAAAGGAAAGCAAATACGTTAAGTTCTTTAATAGATTTCTTCATAATTTTCCATTTATATCACTGTACTCTTTGGTGCATGATGCTCTGTGTGAATATAAGACTCTACAAATTAGTGTACAAATATTTTTTGCACATAAAACATATGGTCATGAAAACTGTCTCTATATTAAAAAAAGAAATATATACTGAAATAAATACATAAATAATTCTGTTTTAATATATGGAGCCCATTGTTTAAATATCTTGCTTGACCTCCTAAACTATGTGTTGGTAAGTCCCCGAATGTAGCTTTCTGTTTTTCATAAGGTTTTCTATTCCAATGGAACAGCTGGTGAAACCAAAGCACCATACTAAATTTCAATTAGAAGCCATTGGTGTAATGTTATTTTCAGGATCATTTACTTGACTATTAAATAAACTCCTTTTGTTAGAGATGCATTCTTACTTTGCTACCATTCGGCTAAGAGAAGTGTCTTCTTAGCTCTGAAAAGTGAGTTTACATGGGAGGTGTTTAGTAAACTAACTTGATCCACACAAATTTTTAATGCATTGATTTTGGTTTTGCTACCAATTAAAGGCCAGGAATTATATATATAATATGTTATAATATATATATGTTATAATTCGCTTTATGAAATTTTTAGTGAGGCATCTAATTTATTTTATCTTTGTTTTAAGAAAGGGTTTCGTTGAGATTTTTAGCAGACTTCAATCATAACATGTTATGGTCAACTCAACTAAACAAGTCAATTTCAAATGAAGTCACTAGAGAATGCAATAATTAGAATTCACCAAGAATAGGTGCCAACAAGAAGCACCTAATGAAATGTTCAACATCCTTAGTCATAAGGAAAATGCAAATCAAAACAACCCTGAGTTTCCACCTCAGAGGAGTCAGAATGGCTAAGTTCAAAATCTCAGGTGACAGCAGATGCTGATGAGGATCTGGAGAAAGAGGAACACTCTTCCATTGTTGATGGGATTGCAAGCTGATACAATCACTCTGGAAATCAGTCTGGCGGTTCCTCAGAAAATTGGACATAGGACATAGTACTACCTGAGGACCCAGCTATACCTCTGCTGGGCATATATCCAGAAGATGCTCCAACATGTAATAAGGACACATGCTCCACTATGTTCATAGCAGCTTTATTTATAATAGCCAGAAGCTGGAAAGAACCTAGATGTCCTTCAACAGAGGAGTGGATACAGAAAATGTGGTACATTTACACAATGGAGTACTACACAACTATTAAAAATAATGACTTCGCAGGCAAATGGATGGAACTTGAAAATATCATCCTGAGTGAGGTAACCCAGTCATAAAAGAACACACATGGTATGCACTCACTGATAAGTGGATCTTAGCCCAAAAGCTCAGAATACCCAAGATATAATTCACAGACCACATTAAGCTCAAGAAGAAGGAAGACCAAAGTGTGGATGCTTCAGTGCTTCTTAGAAGGGGGAACTAAATACTCACAGGAGGAAATATGGAGATAACATGTGGAGCAAAGACTGAAGGAAGAGACTGCCCCACCTGGGGATCCATCCCATACACAGTAGCCAGATCTGCATCCTATTGAGGATCCTGGGAAGTGCTTGCTGAAGGGAGTGGTTATGACTGTCTCCTGAGAGGGTCTGCCAGAGCCTGACAAATACAGAGGCAGATGCTCATAGCCAACCAATGGACTGAAATGTGAGATCTCAGTTGGAGGAGTTGGAGATGGGACTGAACGAGTTGAGGGAGTTTGAAGTCCCGTGTGGGGAGCAATAGTGTCAACAGGCAAGATCCATGGAGGTCCTGGTGACTGGACCTCCAACCAAAGAGTACACATGGAGGGAGCCATGGGTCCGGCCACATGTGAGGCAGAGGATGGCTTTGTTGGACATAAGTGGGAGGAGTGACCCTTGAGTCTGAGTGGGTTCAATGCCCCAGTGTAGGAGAAAGCAGGGGAGAGGGAAGTAGGATAGTGGATTCCAGAGTGGAGACCTGGAAAGGTGATGATATTTATAATGTAAATAAAGAAAATATCCAATAAAAGAAGAAAAAAAAAAAAAGAATAAATGCCAAACGGGAACACTCCAAGGGGATAGACAACACACTAGAAGCAGAGCTTTACATTCTACAGGAGCTTTCCTTTTTAACTAGTGAAATACTCCTTTGAAACTTGGAAGTTATACTTCTAAGTCTGAGGGGACGACTTCTTCAGTAAATCACTTGCCTTTCAAGCACAGAATCTAAATTTAGTCATGAGAAGACATACAAAATGTCAGCTTGGTGCTATCTGCAGTCATAGTGCCAGTGGGGGTTTACTGTACCTCTGTAGAACTCCAGGCAAATAAACGCCATCTGAATGGAGGTAGAAGGCATTCCAAGGGATGAAGTCAGAGTTGTCCTCTAGCCTCACAAACGCACACATGTCAACAAAAGAGCACATGCATGTGCACACAGATGTATAACAATAAAAACAAACTCTATCCATATGTGTGTATGTCATATATATATATAGATAGATATAGATATATAGATATATATATATAGATATAGTAATTTTGTCACACTTGTAAACAGGAATAAACAAACACACATAAATCTTCCCCAAGCACAGCACAATTATTCATTTTTCATGTTTGTGAGCCATGGGATTTATTTCAGACTTGATGGAAATTAAAGTATAGTTAATAATGTGGTACTATGAAAGAGCAATTTATTAAGGAATTCCAATTAGCATTACATAACTAAAAATCAAACTATATAAATTATGTCTATTTGAAAATTGATTCTTCCCTCATATATTACATCCTAAATGCAATTTCTTCCCCTGTTTCCCTGGCAGCCTCCACCCATCTACTGTTTTTTCACTTCTCTTCAGAAAAGCGCAGACCTCCCATACATATCAAACAAACAGCATACCAAATTGTGATACTATTATTTTAAATTGAAATATATTCCAAAAAGTTAGATTATGGATTTATTTTAAAATACATTACATATAAGAAATTAGGAGTCCGCGCTTCTTCCTCTTTCTTGACTCCATCTTCCGCGGTAGCAGCAGCGGTGTCTGCGGTTTAGTAGCCAACAAGCAGCTCTTTGTCCGCCCCCAGGAACTATACACCCTCGAGATGACCGATCAAAGCGCACGTGGCCTCAATGGAAGGCTTTGCCCCCGAAGATCAAGTCGTGCTTCTGGCAGGCTCACCGCTGGAGGATGAGGCCACCCTAGGCCAGTGTGGTATAGAGGACCCTGACCACTCTGGAAGTAGCAGGCCGCATGCTGGGAGGTAAAGTTTATGGTTCCCTGGCTCGTGCTGGAAAAGTGAGTGGTCAGACTCCCAAGGTAGCCAAACAGGAAAAGAAGAAGAAGAAGACAGGTCGGCCAAGAGACGAATGCAGTACAACCGATGCTTTGTCAGTGTTGTGCCCACCTTTGGCAAAAGAAGGGCCCCAATGCTAATTCCTAAGTCCTGTTGTGACCCTGACAGTAATAAAGCCACTTTGCCCAGGCCAAAAAATAAAAATAAATAAATAAAAGAAATTAGGAAAGCAATATTATATTTTATTTGAATACTAAATATAAAAATTCCTTAATTACTTCTGATTTTAATTAATAAGTATTAACTCACAAGAATTTTTCTCTTTCCAAAAGTAATAGGAAACAATGTAACAAATTCTGATTGCTTCCTGAACTAGTCAGCATCACTACTTTCAAATTAATTTTCACACAAAGTATGATTTAAATAAGTAGGAGTTTCTTTCTGTAAAGCATGAATTTCAAAAATTTCCGTGTGTGTATGTCTTCTGTGTTTGTGTGTGTGTGTGTGTGTGTGTGTGTGTGTGTGTGGAGAGAGAGAGAGAGAGAGAGAGAGAGAAGAGAGAGAGACCATGTGTCTGGTATTATCCTTAGAAATGCCACTCACCTGTTTTAACAGGGTTTCTCTGTGACATGGAACTCAACAATTAGACTGAATAACTGTCCAGTAAATACCAGAGATTTCCCGCTATGTCCTCCTACCCAGTGTCAGGATTATAATCATGGGCACCATACCTGGATTTTAACATCATTTCTGGCAATCAAGTAAGTCAAACACTTTACATATTTAACAAGTCTTCTAATCCCACCAATTTGGTTTGAAGTACTGTTCACAACTATTTTTCTATTTTTGGTTTTGAGCCTAACCTTTAATACCTGAGCCATCTCTCTAGCCCATGAATATTTTTCTAAATTATTAATGCTTAATGATTTAAGTTGTAATGTATTTGACTGTAGGCTTATATTTTTCAAAACCTACTATAATAAGTGTACTTAATTTCTTTAACCTCCCTTCTAACCCACCATCTACCAGAGGCAGTAGAAAGGAAAGGTGGATAGAGCAAGGAAGGATGTAAATCCAATCTGCATTGTCAGGATATCAGCAGTTCAGTTCACAAAAATCAGCAGCAGTAGCTCGATCCACTAGCAAACTCGATTCATGAATTAGCAATGGCAGTTTGATCCAGAAGAACCTGAGAGGTTCTGCTAATAGGCCTGAGTGGGCAGAAGTGGTAGGAAGCCACAGGAATATCCTGGGGAAGTTCTTCAGTGCATTTCTCTCTAAATAGTCATAACAGTGATCAGCAAAGAAAGCAAGGCTAACCAAACTGTCATCATCAGTGAAGACCAGATTCAGCAAAGCCTAACAATGACCAGCAAAGAATGGCATGGCTAACCAATGCCCACAGCCTAGAATGCTGCCTGTTGGGTTATATTTATACCTTCCCAAACATCATATGTTCTCTCAAGTATCTGTTCTAGCAAAATATCACATGCCCTTTTGCCAGACAGTTTCCAGAAAAACACCACATGTCTTTTCTCAGCAAAACATCTTCCCACATCTTTGCTTCAGCAAAAACATCCTCTCATAAGATGTTTCTAATGTATCACATGTCACAACTCAATCTCCAAAGGAACCAGAAATTTCCAGTTCATTTGACTGATAGTTTGTAACTTCAAAACAGAACTTAGACTATATTTCTTGGAACCTGATATATGAACACACAGTATTTGTATCCTTTTTATCTTGTCCAAGCCCTTACATTATCCCTCCAAACCCATTCTTAAAAGAATTCATGACTTCATCTTCTATATTAATTTTTGTTATAAGCATAGACACATTCACAAACACACAAATCAAACCCTACTAATCCATGTGTGTTGTCCTTATTTGCATATTATACAGCAGAATGTTCTATGTATCTCCTCCAATACTAATTATACTAAAATAATGAAGCTATACTAAAGAATAAACTAGTTTTCTGTCCCTCTGAAAGAATTCACTGCCTATTGCTCTTCATATAGGGGTTGAGCCTTGTAAAATTGTCTTCCAGGTTTGTTAGAGTATGGTCCTTGAAAGCCTTCTGCTGGTAACTATATTGTTGTACATTCATGAATATAATATCCAAAATATGTCAAAAACAATCACTCAGCAGTCATGCTTGTCAGTAACATCTTTCAGTCTTTCTCTGTCCTCTTCTGAGATGATTTCTGAGCCTCAAATGTAGGACTTAAGTTATAGATGTGAACTCAGAACTGAGAAATCCAGACTCTTATTCTCTGCATTTTGAGGGACTGTGACTTTTCCAATAGCTACTGTCACTTGTAGGATGAAAGTTTCTTTGTTGAGAAGTGAGACCTGCAATTACCTCTGGGGTAAGGATGAATATTTTGAAGGCAAGTAGAAACTATACTAATTTACATGCTCCACTAGAGGCTAAATCCTCTTGAATCACGGCTTTTTGACTAGGTTTAAAACTCTGTTCACATACATCTCTCCTTGGGTATATTAATCCATGCCTTTAATCTCAGAACTCAGGATGCCAAGGCTGTGAGTCCGAGTCCAGCCTGGTCTCTAGAGCAAGTTTCTGAACAGCTAAAGCTGTATAATGAGGCTCTTTCTCAAAACCAACAAATGAAAAAGAACATATCTCTGGTCTATTTCCAATATTTGGCCAATTGTAAAATTCTATTAATAACTAAACATTTTCCAGACCCACACTTTCTGAATTAGTATAATCTGGTCTAAGAGAACTTTCTAGATGCTCTGTTTTCACTCTCCGTAACATCCACCTTTGTACTAATTGTAAATTTTCTAAAAGTCTAGTATGATCAAATTATATTGAAACTTGTAAGCCTTCAATGACTTGGAGCAAGTTTCATGACATTATTTACCATGTGAATAACACATATTTGTATAAGGTCTGATCTTATGGTAACTTGTTAGAGATGCTGACACAGTCTGATGCTACATTTCAGCCACCATAGACTATAGTTTGTCATCTTTCTGAACCAAGTCTTTAATGTTCACACTCTACATTTTTGATTCTGTTGATAAGCCCTTTGTTCCTTAATGATTAATTTAAGTGTAACAAACAGACACATATGGGTTGATTCTTACTACACAGTCACATCTAACTTAAATGCGCTCCTTTTTTGATTTAATATTTACTTGAGTTTTACCCTCATTAATTTTGCAGATCATGTTGACTCACCATAATGCATCAGGAGAGTGCTTTATGTGCACTGTCTCACTTCTGAAAGACGATGTCTCCAAAGAAGATGTACAAACGTCCTTATTCTTTTTTGTTACATTCATAATACTTGTAGCTGTGTCTGTCATGTTTATAGATTTCCTTATCTCTTTTCAAGTACAGTAAACATTATACTTAATTCATATGCTTGTATTATATTAGATTTGTCATGCTGCACAACTCAAACCTTTTTTCTTGACTGCAAAGAATTTCAATATGAAATTTTAATTTCTATATTAAATAAAAATACATTTCAAAGTACTGTTACCAGAAATGTAACTTTAAGTAACATTGATGATTTTCATTAAAAAAGGAACTTTTACATAATTCTTAACTTTTCTGGTTTGCTTCCCTTGGAGCCACCATAATATATTTCTTTCTTACTCTACATCTTTCTAGAAATTCAATATTTTTCTAATTAAATATTTATTTCACAATTTATTATTTATGAATTTTACCCACTTATATGCCTTGGTTAAAGTCAAATAAAAGAATTAAAACTACAAAAGTCTCATCTACTCAAGATTCTCACATTCAAACTGTATGTTAAATGAAATGACTGCATCCAGGATTTCAGATGAGAGTTAAGATAGAGATTTTGAAAAGCTTTTATTTCTTCCTTCTTCCTTCCTTCCTTCCTTCCTTCCTTCCTTCCTTCCTTCTTCTTTCTTTCTTTCTTTCTTTCTTTCTTTCTTTCTTTCTTTCTTTCTTTCTTTCATTTTTTGGATATTTTCTTTATTTACCTTTCAAATGTTATCCCCTTTCCAGGTTCCTTTCCCCCAGAATCCCCCATCCCATTCCCCTCCCCTACTTCTATAGGGTGCTCCCTAACCCACCTACCAACCCTCCTACCTCTGCCCTTAAGTTCCCCTACACTGAGCCTTCACAGGACCAAGGGCCTCTCCTATTATTTATGCCTGACAAGGCCATCTTTTGTTACATATGCAACTGGAGTCATGGGTCCTCCATGTGTACTCCATGGTTGGTGGTTTAGTCCCTGGGAGCTCTGGGGGTTCTGGTTGGTTGATACTACTGTTAAAATGTGTTACTTAAATAAATTATAGTCTCCACATAGACTGTTTGCAATCTTCTTAATTTTGTCCATTAATTTCATTCATACCTATGATTTGCCAGGGTCCATCATAGGAATTTTCTCTTTCACATGTAATTTACAAAAAGCATATTTGATATAGGCACTATGAGTATTTTACTGAAACAGAAACTAAGTCAGAAAACTCGAAAAATATATCTGTTAGAGGACAGACAAGGACTTCATTATGATAACCCAGTCAAAATTTTACAAGACTTCCATGAAAGTCTTGTTTGCTGTGTAATATATATTAGTAATTAGGAAAACAACATGGAGAATGTGGTTAAAGTGACAGCAACAGAAAAAAAATCACTGATTTATTAAACGAGTATATGAAGCGGTCTTAAGTTTGTTTAGAGTTGTATATTTTCAATAGTAATTCATTTTATGGTCACAGATGTTATTATAGATATACAGCTTAAAATCTGTGTAAATATTTATGTTTAAAGAGTTCTCACCAACAACTGAATTTCCCAAGGAGATTTTTATAATGTGATTTGAACCTTTAAAAGAGAAAACATACATCAATTCAATTGCTGTCCAGATGAACTTGTAAAAATAATGTAATGATTTATTCACTATTTTCCATACACTTTATCCTTTATCTGTAGTTACTCTGGTCTTTGCCACACATTAGAAGTCAAAATGACTAATGCAACCAGATGTAACAAATGGCAGCTTAATGCACAAGCCTGAGAAATTAGAGATGCAGTGCTGCCCTAATCATTTAATGTGAGAACTTACTGCAAAATGAAAAACATTCCCCTTATTATGTATTAATAGACCACTATAACTATTTACTCATCTATTTTGCTGTATGAGTTTTGAACCTACATCCTCCATATGACAGGAAGTTACTAAACTAAGTGAATTAAACCTCTAGCCCATATATTATTATTTTTTAAGTATATAACTCTTTTTTCCTGAGTACATTTTCAATAGTCAAATAGAACTATTTTATTATTCCATTTTCTTATGCAAATAATGTATTAAGGATTCTGAAAAATGTACTAGAGAAATGTCTCAGTAGTTAAGAGTACTTGCTGCTCTTGCAGAGGACCAGGGTTTGATTCCCACCAACACATAATAGTTTATTAATTATCTGTAGCTCAAGACCATCTGTAGTTCCAAAGTTTTTCCATACCTGTTTTTGGCTTCTAAATGCATGCACAAAATTCATCCGCATAAAATTAAAAAATAAAAAGCAGAATACTGAAAACTAGAACTGTATTAATTGTATTATTTTATAGTCATCTAATTACCTCAATATAGCATAACATCCACTCAATTAATTTTTTTAAGTATAATAACATATTATATTTTGACATGTTAATAATTATTAATAAAGTACATTCCTCTATAGTTAATATATAATAATTCATATTTACCTTTTCAGAGTCATTTTTCTTGAAGAAGCATTGTGCTATTATTTTTCCAATACTTTTTGAGAAAGCTTTGTTTTTGTATTGTTTTGTTTTTGAGACAGGGTCTTCCTAGGTTCAGGTTATATCTGACTCTTGTGGAACTTGCTATACAGACCAGGCTAGCTTCAAACTCACAGAAATCTGCCTGCTTCTTTCTCCAAAGTGCTGAGATTAAAAATTTGTGCCAATCTGCCTGACATGGAAAAGGTTTTTATATTATAGACTTTGTCACTCCAAATTCAAGGAAACCAGAGTTTGGTCTGGCTTATTACCTTTGCTCCAGTTTTGGAATTTATCATTACTTTCCATATGCCGAGTGAATATCTCCCTGTAGTGGATATTGATTTAACATTATCTATGTGCTCTATTTTTCCTTGGCATATAGTACAGTTTGAAATTATGTTGGACCATGCTATGAAAGGTGGTAGTGCTTTAAAAAAGAAGTTGGCCTTCCCATTTTTTCTTTTTTCTGTGAACTCCATGACAGGATCATTGATAGTGGCACAGTCGTTAAATGAAAAAAGCCTTAGTATCTGAAGCCTTTATGGAAATCTGTCAGTGACTGTTTAACAATATCATTGTCTGTGGTGGGGAACCATGTACCACTGTGCTTAATCCTTATGTAAAACAATGTTTATTTGTTACTTCAGACTACTCCAGGTTTATCTACACACACACACACACACACACACACACACAGAGAGAGAGAGAGAGAGAGAGAGAGAGAGAGAGAGAGAGAGAGAGAGAGAGAGAGACAGAGAGAGACAGTGAGATCAGAGACAGAGAGACAGTGAGACAGAGACAGAGAGACAAAGAGACAAACACAAACCAAGACTCTTCAATATTGCAGTGCAGTTAACCAAAGAAAATGAACCAGGTATGCTTTCTGAGATAAGAAAACATGATTTAAGTAAATAGTAAAAAGAATTCTAGTGTAAAATATAGGTGATGTAAAATTAATAGTATTAATACTAGTTATTTATTACAACAACCTTAACTAACAGGAGCAATGTGTACTTATGATTTTAACCTTTTCTATTATGTATAAGATATAAAGTCTGAAAATGTTTACCAAATATTTTAAGGTACATTAAATATCATGCAAAGTATTTATGATTTGCCTTGTATCCCAAATCAATTTTTCTATCCCAAATCCCAACTCCTTCCTCTTCAAATCACTTCTCTAATACTGGGTGTGTTTTGATTCAGATTTTTACCAAATCTGTAATATTATTTTTCTGCAAGTATTGAGACCTATTCACCTTTATAAGTAAAGTCAATTTGTAAAGCATACAGGTCTCTGTATAAATGCTGGAAAAAAAGCGTAACTTATATTGAAAATGTAACTTGTGAATTCAAATCACACACTACCTCATTCTCTAGATACTGGGGAAAAAAATGGAGGTCACTTCAAATCTGTACCAGAAGTGAGCTTCAATATTCTTGGGAATCCTTGATGAAGATGCTCCTTATGGGAAGTATACATTATCTATTAATGTTATTTTTATCTTACAACGTATAATATAACAAGTTAACCAATTCTGTAAGAATCATTAAAAAGTACTACATTGCTTAGATTAGGCTACTCAAAAGCATAGGCTATGAATTCAACTAAAAATGTATATAGTTTCTAATATATAATTTTTACAGCTTCATAAAATAATCACCTGATTATACTCGAAACACCAAAGAATTAGCTTATCTTAAATTTTACTTATATTTTGGAAACCACTTTAAGTATCATCTCCCTTAATTTACATGCAAAGAAAATGCATTCAAGAGCAACTGAGAGTTTACTGAAAATAGATATTATATTGATTTCATGAAAACTTGGACAAGGTGAATGACTTTCATGTGATTGCTGTTTTACATCCATTAATTCTGTTATTAAGAAAGCAAAATGCATGTGTGTCGTGGATATGTGATTAAAATTTAATAATACTACTTATTATTTTTGATTAAGTATTGTTTGATAGCCCCACATACCTTCCTTCGTTCTGAAAAGATGCATGCTTTAGTCAGCTACTTAACAAACACCTCCTGTTAGATTCTTTATTTCTTTTTAATTTTTATTTCATGATCACTGGAATCTTTACAGCACCTAGGGATTCCATTTAGGAAAGGATCTAATTTCTAATTCCTGAGCTAATTTAATGGCAAGGAGAACAGGTGAGGGAGGTATTCGGTTCCTGTCAGGGACCAGGGGGATGCAGATGTAAGCAATGCCTGTGTGTGGCTTGGATGGAGGTGGCAATACGCTTTACTTCTTGACCAGCATGACCTCTTAAACACAAGAAGAAAAAAGACTATCCACATGGTAGTCAAAGGAAAGCATTTAGGTGAAGCAGAGCCAAAGGAGAGAGATCGTTAATGTTTTCTTTGCAAGTATAAGCATAATGGATAATTATCTCCATAGTCTGACTTTACCATTTCATGGTACAATAATTCCTTCTTTTATGGAAGGTGATCTTTATTAACTCAGCTTTTCTGATGGTTTTACTTATACAGAAATATGTTATTTCAAGTTTGTGTTGTTTACAGGTGAGCTAGGGAAAGCTCCAGGTGTCAGTGCTATGCTCCTGTGACAGCCAAGGAGTTTCTTCACTGTAGCTCAGCAGGGATTTAGAGTCCTGACAGCACATGTTAAAGAATACAAAGTAGATGAACTGGAGCTGTGGAATTTCCTTTGCTTGCTACATATATTTGTTGATAAGCTAACTTAAAGGTATATAAAACAAATCAAATTAGGGGCAAAATTCAAAAAAGGTATATCATTAATTCACACATTTTTTTTTTAAAAAGAAAATAACAAAAGAAAACATCATACTCTAAGAATGTCTAGTTATATTTTAATAATTAAAATTTTTAGCTTACTACATTGACGTTTATCTTGGTATTTGGTATCATTATGCTGAAATGTATGTGTATTTATACAATCTAGCAAGATAATCTCATAATATATCAACTCTTGAAAAATACTACCCTTTTTAGCACTAAATTTGTGTGTGTATGTGTGTGGTAATGATGGTGGATTGAAATTTTTCTTCAGCCCAGTTTTTAGTTTGTGTTTCTGATTACTTCCACATAAAATTCTGAACCTAGAAATGATGTTGACTTCCTCCCAATTTAAGAAGAAATTAAATTTGATTTTACTAGCTGTACTGGCTGGTTTTTTGTGTCAACTTAACACAAGCTGGAGTTATCACAGAGAAAGGAGCTTCAGTTGATGAAATGCCTCCATGAGATCCAGCTGTAAGACATTTTCTCAGTTTACAAATAAAAAGATTTATTTTATATATGTGAGTACACTGTCGCTGTCTTCAGACACACCAGAAGAAGGGCATCGGAACCCAATACAAATGGTTGTGAGCCACCATGTGGTTGCTGAGAATTGAACTCAAGACATATAGAAGAGCAGTCAATGCTCTTAACTGCTGAGCCATCTCTACAGCCCATAAGTTGACTTTTAATGTTTTGTAAAATTTAATTATTTTCCATGTTATATTACTAAAGTACTAAAAGGGTTAACTACAACTATTGATTTGTTCCTTATTCCTTAACTCTATTGTATTTTTCTTTGCATGATAATAAACAATGTTTTAAGTGTAAATTCCATCTGTATTTTTAATTTCTTTTCAGTTTATTAATATTGTATACACACACACATTGGGGATTCTTTATAATATGTTCTATCATAAATAGGAGGAACTGAAACTTCACGTTAATTGAAAAAGAAGCTACAATTTTAGTAGTGTGATATAAGTTTTATATACTTAGGTAAAACAATGCCAATGCTATGTAGACCTATGAGACCTATGAGGAAATAAAACCAAAGAGAGTAGAGGCAAAACTACAACCTCCAAAGTTAAATTTCAGGCATACAAGATACAGATACATAAACTCCCAAGATAGAAGCTCTGTCCTCAATCTTGCCAGCAGCTGAGTCTTCTGAAATTGCCACTAGATTTTACACAAACACAAACACCAACAGCACACACCACACACACACACATGAAATGAGAGAGAGAAGAGAGAGAGAGAGAGAGAGAGAGAGAGAGAGAGAGATTAAATAACTATAAAATCTGGATCTTAATAAGAAGGAAAACACTTTAATTTGTTTAGAACACTTTAATTTGTTTAGAACTCAAACTTGTATGTGAATCATTGCATGAGAATTACTGTAAAGCTAACCTAATTTAGTATATTCATCTCAAATAACATGTAAATATATTTGCTGCACCCTAAATCTACATTTCTGTCCTCCAAGGGGTAAAGGAAGATCCTAAAAGATATTGAGTACTTAATGCTGTAAAATACTGCATCATCAGTTTATAATTTTTGAAGAGTTTCTTGAACGGTGGCAGAAACTAGAGCGAACACTATTCAGTTCTCTACTGAAGAGGATGCTTTTGTAAAGCAGAAGTGCCTGTCAGCCTCAGGGGTTTAAGCTGTCCAAAATCTGTGCCTGTACTAGCTGGACTATGTTGTCTGGCCTCAGTGGAGGAGGAAGCACAAGCATTCCATAGATTTAAAGTGTCAGGGTGGGGGGAGATACCAGAGACATCCTCCCACCCAGAGGAGGAGGGGAAGGGGTGACTGGGAGGGGAGCAGTAAGTAGGATGTAAAGGAAAAAAATAAATAAAAAATTTTAAAAAGTTACTAGAAACAAAAGAACAGGTTAACTGATCCTTAGGGGAAATTATGAAATATTTTAAAATTGTATTTATATTATTGCACACCTCCACTGTAATAAAGACTATCATTACTTGGAAAAACAAAAAATAGCAACAATAACAACAACAAAAGTCTTTGTAAGATACATGTTAAATGGTTTCTGATTTGCTCCATAACAGTGCCTGGGAACACAGTGTATACTCGAGCAGAGCTGTTCTTGGGACTCTGCTATTGGGTGATACTCATTTTGGACTTTCTCATAGGGCTGGCCAAATATCTTTAGAAGTCTGAGGCTTCCCTTTCTTTCCTAGAGTTCGGAATTGAATCTGGTGCACAAGTTCTCCCTGTTTTGACTTTCACTCATTTGATGATTGAAAGGAATCTTTACTAAGCCGTTAGACTTCTGGTTCACTCTAGGTATCCACTTTCTAGGAGAATTCAAAATGATAGAGCTAAATTTATATTTTAAGATAAAATGAGACAGAATATCATGTCTGAATTTATTTGATCATATATTAATTAGTGAATTGGGCTCATACTGAGTGTGGGGGCTCAGTCTGAAGAACACAGGAAAGCTGCGGTAAGGCAGTCAGCAACAGATAATGTACTCATTTACAGGAAGACCTTGTTGTGGCCGGTTGGAAATTTCTCCCTTGAACTGCAAGTAAAATAGAATATTCAAATGCAATTAGACTATAATTTATTTTCTCTTTAATAGTGGGCTTCAAAAATACAAAGCAAGCTTATTTTTGCATTTTTTCTCATGCAAAGTTACTCTGACTAGGGAGATCTAAACAAATTTTCTATATCAATAGTCTTTATATTTTGTCTTTTAAAATTATATTTATTTTGTTTCATGTATGTGATGTATACACACATAGCTGCCAGTTCCAGTGGAAGCTAGTGATGAGCTGAGTTCCAGAATCTTCTCTACACTAGAAATGTCTACAATGGTTGATCTGTAGCCAGTCCTCCTCTTGAGTTTAGATACAGGGCTTCACAGGAAGATAAAGATATCAGAGAAGAAGCAACTAAAGTGTCATTATGTAGCCACATGAGTCCCTATTTTTTTTTATTGGAAATTTTTTTTTACATTTCAGATGTTCTCTCCTTACCCCATTTCCCCCCTCCCTCCCAGGAACTCACTATCCCTTCCCCCCTCCTCCTGCCTCCACGTTGGTGTACCCCCACCCACCCTCCCCTGTACCTCATTTTGTAATTAGATGATATAATCCTCAAGTTGCGACTTAAGGCACATGGCATAATACATGAGACTTCGAGGAACCTAAGAGGAGACTAAATATACTGTGAATGAAGAAAAAATGTAGTTCATACTAAAATATACTCATTTCAATTCATTGATAATTTGTCCAAGTACACATTGTAGTGTGCCCATCCTGGATGTGAGCTGTCTAGAACTGTTATGAAGTTGGACAAATTCAAGACTTTATCACAGCAAGTGAAAGAACAGTTTGTTGACTGCCGAGTGGGATGTCTTGTTGCTGCTTCTGTGACCTGTTTGTTTGTTTGTATGTTGTCTCATTCATTACCTACGACATTTTCATGGATTTATCCTTGTTTTTCCTAATATAAAAAAGTTCAATAAATTCTAATCTTAAAAACAGCATATATTGTATTATATGTAGTTTAAATGGCTTAAAATAGTGCATACTTTGAATATATTAAATCTTAAATTACTGATAACTAGTTGATAAAATAAGCATGAGATTAAGGTGATATTAGACTTGATCCATGAGTCACGAAAAGAAACTAAATTTCCTGAAGACAACTAGGCAAGTAGTTAATGAGCACACATTAATATATATATACGCACTTTTAGAAACATGAGGGCATCATCTTTGGTGTGGTGAGACTAAGCTTATCTATCTAGGAAACTAATTGGCAGTGTATATCTCAGCACAGAAGACAGTGCTCACATAGTTTATAAAGAGGAGACACCTTGTTTTGAAACTGGTCCAATCAAATTAATGTCTAGGAATATGATCAGAATGTGCAGCAAAACAGCTGTCAGATTTATTTGATTAGCCAAGTCCCAGTTAATGATTGGATACAATTTAAAAATGGTGTGCACAATTTGTGTCTATTAAAACAAAGTATAAACAAATAACTTAATTAGACAAAGAAACTCAGGCAAGAATAGCATGACAGGACTCCTTTTATGTATACTGGTGTCTCACAAAAGAGTGGTATGTCATAATTCAAAAGAATCAGAAATTAAACACGTTTGTCCAATTATCTTATATAAGCTTTCATATTTGGTGACATGACAACATACTTTACATTGCACCATGTCTTTATAGGATAAGAAAATAGCAACCAATTATTTACCTATACAATTTTTTCACCTATAATGCTTTCCATCCCGACAAAGATTCTCTGTAAGCCAGACCCCGCCCTCCAATCTTTTGAGTTACATAAAAATGAGCAAAACTGTCTAAGTGTCCATTTTATGTGTTAATGTTCTCAAGTGGGAACGAATTTCTTCAGTTTTGATTGTTTCCCTTCATGTGGAGAGAGAATACTCTAGAGAAATGAAAAGATTTCTAACACAAAGTAAACAGCATGAGTGCATTCAGCTGACCGCAGGATGCTGCCTCATCTCTGCTGGACTAAAACTTCAAACCCATTAAACAGGGCGGAGGCATTCCAGCTTTCCGAGTCAAAAGTTCAGCAGCGTGTGTTACAGGATGCGCCCCACCTCTAATGTTCTCTAATACCCAGAAGTCATTTCCATTCTCAGGGCACGGTGGTCAATAACTGCCTTGATTCTGAGCACATGCACTGTCACATAAGAGCCGATTTGCCCCATTAATTGGCAAAGCAGCAGCGATTCTTAGGGAAAAATAAATAAATAAATACTGTTTTGAAATCTAAAGAGATGTGATTTCTGTTTGAAGTTGGAAATGACTGTGTCGAGGAATTGGTGGTGCCTGTTAGTGTGCCCTTTAATCCTTCTGTTTCCCACTTCATTATGAATAGCTCTGAAGTAGGCCAAATTAGTTACATTATAGTATGAGATTGCCACTCTTTTGTTACATTTGTAGCAACTGGAGGAGAAACTTGGGAAGACATCCTGGTTTATCTAGTTGTACCTAACTGCAGTTTTTCCAAACGTCAATCTCCTGTAACAAAATGACCACAAGTTCTGAATAATCATTACAGACATAAATGTCTAGAGAAAGAGCTTTTAGTCTCTGATCATCTGTCTAAACAATCATCAATTTTAGCATCTGGATATTCCAATTTATGCTCATAAGTACATTTATCTACATATATTTTAAGAATCTGTTACATATCAATTCAATTTAAACACTGTTCATTAAGAATAACAACCATTCTTCACAACCTCTGGATTTCTGATGGTTGAATTAAAGTGGGTCAATGTTGCCAATATTCTTCAGGCATAGTTCTGTAGAAAGATTATGTAAAAATATAATTTATATGTGCATGTGTATATATGTATGTACATACTTGAAAATGATTGCTCGTTCTGATTTGTGTAGTACATCAAATATACCTGTTCTTAAATAACTTCTGAGGTGATATCCAATTGCATCTATATTTTTCTAATTATATTACTGTCTCAACTTTTGTGAAAAATATGTGATATAATATTATGTACAAGTGAAGCAGCTGACAGTCTGACTTCATATCATATTGTTCTTATACCAATTTGTTATTATGTTCATAAACTTTCAATGATGACAGAATCAGAAAAGTTAGCTATGTCATTTTGGACAGCCATCTTATCTTGTTTAATTGGCTATTGGAAAGTATGTCTAACCAGATATTTTTAAACAAAATACATACTAGTAAATTATATTTATCTCACAGAATATGTTTATAAGAATTTACAAATAAAATGTTATACTATATAATTATTCACCCTTGAGTTTTATACTTTATTAAAAATAAAGGCTTGGTGTTGGTATGATATGCCTTTAATCTCAACACAAATGAGATAGAACCAGGGGGATCTCTATTATTCAAAGCTAGCTGGGTCTATAGAAAATTTCTGGTAAGCAAGGACTTCATAATAAGGCCCTGTCTCAAAAAATAAATAAAAATAAATTCAAGCAACACAGAAAGGTACCAGGTAAAATTAAAGTTAATAATAAAAAAGATTGATATCATTGACATTAACACTAAAATACTCTCCATGTTAAAATACAAGTTTTGTCTGTTACTCCTAAATATACATACAAGAACATCAGAAACATTTATTGATTCATCACTTTTATAATTTTACTGTTAAACATGTCTGCAATTGAAATTGAAATATTGTCTCTGATGTTACCACTCTAGATACTTGCAATACCCATTTTCAAAAGAAAAAAATGAATAGTAGGCATCAACTTAATTCAGAATGAGGGAATAAGCTAAGTTAATAGTCAATATAATGTTTAAGTAACCGTTGAATAGTTATTAATAGTTCAAAGAGTAATTCACTGGGACAAATATTATAACGCACATCTGTTATGTTTAAGATTAGAGTTCTGATTGCCTAAAGTTGTGGCTGGTTTTATAATAATGTTGATTCATTTACAACAACTGTGTGTCTTTTATTAGTTGTTATTTACTCCTTATAATATTTAAGTACAGAGTATGGCAGGTGTACCGACATAAATTTTAAACAGTTTGTGTGAAAAAACGCGTACTGATTTGGTGGACTTTGCATTTGGTCCCATGGACATCTGGACTAAGATGTTATTCCCAGTTTTCTATTTCTAGGCCACACTTCTTCATGTCCACTTGAGGTTAATCAGAATCATTTCTCTAACCTTGTGCTGGACCCTTACTGGTTTATTGTTTTGAGATGCAGTTGAATGCTCCTCTTAAACCAGGAAACAAAGTAGCAAGAAAACACCCATTCATAAGTACTATACGCTCATTTCTTTATGGGATCTTAGACATTGATATCCTCGACACTAGCAATGACTTCAACTCAAACTACACACACACACACACACACATGCTTGTTTGTATTATATGTCTGTATATGTATATTATGTGCACATACATGATACTTCTAGACTTATGCTAAATTATTTGGTATATGTTACCCAGTACACTTCCCAACAGTGAGCTGTTTTAGGATGG
Organism: Mastomys natalensis; assembly: GCA_021653895.1. Classification (NCBI taxonomy): domain Eukaryota; kingdom Metazoa; phylum Chordata; class Mammalia; order Rodentia; family Muridae; genus Mastomys; species Mastomys natalensis. Next base: position 1,784,840 of record JAJTUV010001202.1, read on the forward strand.
GCTACACAATGAAATTATCTTTTTGGTAGCTCAAGTATATACTTTTTAGATTCAACTAACTACAGTTCAAAAATACAAAAAAAAAAAAAAAAAAAAAAAAAAAAACCCTTTCGTATGTACTAAACAGTTTGAGAGTTTGTCATTACACTTTAAACAGTATTGTACAACATTTATTTTAAGGAAGTGTCATGACATGAAACATTATAAATTAGATACAGATGATTTGAAGTATTTAGAAGGATCGGTACAGGTTATGGCAAACACTTTTCTATTTTAAAAAGAGGTCAAAACATCTAAGTATATTTGTATTTTCAGTACTTCTTAGAAACTTTTCCCAGAGAATGTGAAGGACAACTGTATATGCAGATGGTCTTGACTCAGATGTGAGGTTACATGTAAAGTTATGTTTACTTGTGTTCATATACTACACTTTTAAACATTGCTGCTTAGCAACAAAGTCCAAATGAATCCAGACTTAGAATATTTAACTTAAAGTTATCAAAGTTACCAAGCTGTAAAAGTTATATTTAACAGAAATGGCTTTTTAAGGACTGATCTTCGATATACACTGTAAGGCTGTGTAGTGACGCAGTGTAACAAGAGAGTCCCTGAGTCTAGCAGCGTCTGTACACTGCAGGGAAACCACTGTTCACCACTTAAGTCAATGATTCCCTGGTAGCTGCTGCTTGTAGCTGGAACCCAACTTCAGAGTGAGCATCTCTAGTCCTGGAAAAGAAAATAACTAAAAAAGATAAAGTATAATATTTATCTGTGTTTGCGTGTTACCTATGTATGTGGTATGTATGTGTATAATTGTTCTTGTGTGTGCACAAATTCCAGAAGCATAAGTTTGCACACATGCTTGTATGCAGGCCACAGGTCAAAGGAAGGAGATGGCCTCCTCAGGTAGAGGCTTTTACCTTATCCTCAGAGACATGATGTCCAACAAGGCCATCCTCTGCCACATATGCAGGCGGAAACATGGGTCTCTCCGTGTGTACTCTTTGGTTGGTGGTCAAGTTCCTGGGAACTCCGGGGTGTCTGTCCTTGTTGACACTGTTGCTCCCGTCACCAGGCTGCAAACCCCGTCAGCTCCTTCAGTCCTTCTCTAACTCCTGCGCTCAGTCCAATGGTTGGCTGCAAGTAAGTATTCATCAGCTCTGGCAGAACCTTTCAGAAGACAGCCATATCAGGCTCCTGTCAGCAAGCATTTCCAGGCAACCACAATAGCGTCCAGGTTTGGTGTCTGATGGATCCCCAGGTGAGGCAGTCTCTGGAAGGCCTTTCCTTCAGTCTGTGCTCCACACTTTGTCTCCCTCTCCTTTATGTTTCTATAAATACATCACATGTGTGTTCTTTTGTGACTGGGTTACCTCACTAAGGATGAAATTTCAAGTTCCATACAATGAAGTCATTGTTTGAATAGCGACAATGGGACCTCATAACATTGTAAAGCTTCTTTAAGGCAAAGGACACTGTCAAAAGGACAAAACAGCAACCAACAGATTGGGAAAGATCTTTACCAATCCTAAATCGGATAAAGGGCTAATATCCAATATATACAAAGAACTCAAGAAGCTAAACTCCAGCAACCAAATAACCCTATTAAAAAATGGGGAACAGAGCTAAACAGAGAATTTTCAACTGAAGAAACTTGAATGGCCAAGAAGCACCTAAAGAAATGTTCAACATCTTTAGTCATCAGGGAAATGCAAATCAAAACAACCCTGAGATTCCACCTCACACCAGTCAGAATTGGTAAGTTCAAAAACTCAGGTGATAGCAGATGCTCTGGAGGATTTGAAGTAAGAGGAATACTCCTCCATTTATAGTGGGATTGCAAGCTGGTACAACCACTCTGGAAATCCATCTGGAGTTTCCTCAGAAAAATGGACATAGTAATATCTGAGGACCCAGTTATACCACTCCTAGGCATATACCCAAAAGATGCTCCAACATGTAATAAGGACACATACTACACTATGTTCATAGCAGCTTTATTTATAATAACCAGATGCTGAGAAACATCCCGGATGTTCTCAACAGAGGAATGGATACAGAAAATGTGGTACATTTACACAATGGAGTGTTATGTTCTTGATCCCTGTACAGTCTTCGCTCTGCTCTCTCTTTTCTATTGGGACCCCCTGGCTTTGTTTAGAGTTTGACTGTTTGCCTCTGCACTGCTTCCTAATAACAGATTTTAAATTTGTCAAGTTTGTATTTTAAGACAAATGATATAAAACGTACTATATAAACAAACTAAAAACTCCTGGTGTTTTTGTTGCTTTTTATTTGGCATAAGTACTAAAAATACATATTTTGTAGACTGTTCATCCAGGAGTATATTTGAGGACACTATTCGTGTTTATGTAATACACACACACACACACAACACACACACACACACACACACAACACTATTGTATTCAAACTATTGGATTGTACCAACACAGGATATTTTTAATGAAGTTCAGATTTTGGATTGAGTAGCTCTGGTAATATACAGAAGACAGTGACAGGGAGATTCAGCATGTTTCTCTACTGTTAAGAATGAGGATTCCATTGGTGGTAGGAAATCAGGTCTGTAGCCTTGAAAAACTAATGTGCATATATTAATAAACACACACACACACTTGAGCATATATATATATATATACTCAAGTATAATATTTTTCTAGACAGAAATAAACATCCTTGTAGGGGATACGCAACAGGCTATTTTAGCATCAGCTCTGTTTCCTCAGCCCTTGCTGGTCAAGTAAGTGGAACATGCTGTTTGCAAAGATCTATTCACTCACAGGGAGGGGTGGTTTCCAGTTGATGCCTTTGATTGCTTTTCTGTATACAATTTAAACCCTGGAATTGTGTTGCTTTTAGAGGACAACCTAAGGTAGATTATGTCTTCCTCAGTAAGCCTGCCAATTTCAGTCTTTTTGAGAGGATAAAGAGATAAGACCAGGGTGTGAACCAAGGGAAATCATCAAAGCTCTGTGAAGACAGCCAGGGCAGAGAGAAGGGGAGTGGCAAAAAGGAGAGACACAGGAAAGTGCACTTGTTGTGCGCCAGCCTCTTCTTGAGTAAGTAAGAGTGTTTTCAACCTCAAATCTGAATCAAATAGTGCCCCCAGCACTGGGTTTCCTGCTGATGCCACATGTCTGCTCCTGCTGACTGAGTTTTGCATTTTTATAAGGTCTGATTATAAAATGAATGACCCTAAAACCAGCATAACAGGGGATTACTGGTAATAGCTTTAGTCTGAATTATAGTAGTAGTCAGACAAATAGATCCACCCAACCCGTGTCTCTATACCCTACTCCATTTCATTGTATATCTATGAACAAGATTGATTTAAATGGTCAGGATTCACTGCCAATCACTTGGGATGCTGTCCTTATTGTTGTTCGATGATCTTTCCTTCTTTCTTTTTTTATTGTTGTTGTTGTTCAATGTTAAAATGCTTAATGTTTCTGAAACATGCTATTTTTTTTCTAACCAGTGAAATATATTCAGCACTGAAGAGCACTGAAGGTATTTTAGAAAAGTGAAATAAGTTATTTTGTTTTATTAAAGTATAATTTTAATTTATTGTTTATTTTAAAAAATAAGACCACAATCCTCTGGGAAATGTCATTTTATCAATGTTCTATCTTTGTTAAAATAAATAAGTAAATGATACAAAGTCTGAGGAAAGCATTTAATTACATGGCACTCCATAGAGGAGGCTGGCTTTAAAATAGATGTAATGATCACTCTGTAGATTAATTTTTAAATAGTGACCACATAACTGAATGAATTCATCCAAGGGATGAATACTGTTAATGAAGAGTATACTTGTACTTGATTTTGTAAGAATGTAATTTGAATGTAAGAATTAACTTCAGGTCTCAGCTTAAACTTAAAATTAAAAGATCCTTAAGTTTGAGTCAAATATTAGCACACACCCCCCCCCACAGGCACATCCTGGGAAGAGTTAAAAACATTCCAGAGGAAAGAGCCCAAGATAAAGGAGATAAGCCCTTAAAACAATACACCTGGATAAACAGAAGCAACTTAAATGAATTCCCCTGGATTATAAGAAAAAGGTGTAAATTTCAGTTACTTAGGAGATGAGCTTGGAAACAGAAACTAGGCTTGAAACAATGTTTGAAATCTTTTTTAATATTGTCCAAGAAGCAATTAACTATCCTTGTGAACTCTGTATATAAACCACCCTTTGCTTCAGTTCAGGGTTCCCTTGCCTTTGAGCAGAGGGGCCCTGGTGCACTGGCCACTATCAATTTATCAATTCCTGAATAAACCTCATGTTTTGCAGTGAGTCCCGTCCATGTGTTTCTGTGGGAGCCATCTCCTGGTTTTGGATCTTAGAGTCCAACAGGATCACAGCTGAAAATATTTCCAGTTCCTCACTGATGTGTTTACAAAAAGATAAAGAGATAAAGAGTATGTTCTGTGGGCGTGTGGAGAGGTATAGGGGAAGGGGATGTCTCATCTGGCCCATACAGAGATATCTCTTCCCCTGAGGGACCAGTCACACACCAGTATAGCATTAGAATAGAGTTTATTCAGGGCATGGTGAGGGAGCCAGGAGGGTAGTAGAGGCAGAGAGAGAGAGAGAGAGAGAGAGAGAGAGAGAGAGAGAGAGAGAGAGAGAGAAAGAGAGAGAAAGAGAGAGAAAGAGAAAGAGAGAGAAGTAGATGAGTAGAGGCCTGCCATGACCACTTGGAGAGAGGAGTAAGGGAAGGGGGGAGGGACAAGAGGACAGAGAGAAGCTAGAGGCAAGAGATAAGAGATCAAGAGAGAGAGGAGGGGGCAAGGAGCCCCCTTTATAGTGTGCAGGCCTACCTGGCTGTAGCCAGGTAACTGTGGGGAGGAGCATACCTGGCTATTACCAGGTAACTGTGGAGGTGGAGTTTAGACAGAATACTAACACTCATGGATTTGAATTTGGTACATTACATCTTTACTTTTTGGTAAATGACTCTGGCCACTGACCATATCCAAAGTATGATTTCAAATACATCCTCTCATGAAAATAAAGCCCAAATATATTTTTTAAAAAGACTATTTCTTGTCATAGTAAGCATGCTAACATTTCTCCAGGGATGCCTTTAGTATACTGTACTGCCACCTATGACATAAACCAACAATTAACATAATATATATATATATAGTATATACTATTAATATATACTATATATAATATTTATTTTATACAGTTCATTGATACACTGTTACTGCTCAAGTATACTTACATACATCTGAACACTATAGATAACTATATTATTATGCAGAGTCTTAAAATCAGCATTCTAATAAGGTTTTATGTCAAGAAAGAATCTGAAGGGGTTTGCAACTCCACAGGAAGAACAACAATATCAACCAACCAGACTCCCCCAAAGCTTCTAAGGACTAAACCACAAACCAAAGAGTACAATGGGGTACCCATGGCTCCAGCAGAATATTTAGCAGAGGATTGCCTTATTGGGGCATCACTGAGAGAGAAGCCCCTTGGTCCTGTGGAGGCTCGATGACCCAGGGTAGGAGAATGCTAGGCTGCTGAGGCAGAAGTGAGTGGGTGCGTGGGGGAGCACCCTCATAAAGGCAGGGGAGGGGAGAGGAGACAGAGGCTTGTGGAGGGGAAATTGGGAAGGGGATAACATTTGAAATGTAATTAAATAAAATAACCAATAAGAAAGAAAGAAAGAAAGAAAGAAAGAAAGAAAGAAAGAAAGAAAGAAAAAGAAGAAAGAAAGAAAGAAAGAGGAAAGAAAGACAGGAGGGAGGAAGGAAAGAAGGAAGGAAGGGTGGAAGGAAGGAAGGGTGGAAGGAAGGAAGGAAGGAAGGAAGGAAGGAAGGAAGGAAGGAGAGAAAGAAAGAAGAAGAAGAAAGAAAGAGACAGACAGAGAAAGAAAGAGTGAGAAGGAAAGAAGAAGGAAGGTGGAAGAAGGAAGGAAGGGTGGAAGTGAAGGAAGGAAGGAAGGAGAAGGAAGGAAGGAAGGAAGGAAGAAGAAGGAAGAAAGAAAGAAGAAAGAAAGAAAGAAAGAAAGAAAGAAAGAAAGAAGAATCTGGACCACAGTTAGCTGAATTTCAATCGGTAAATGATTGAGCTTTTTAAGGTCTCTATAATTTATCTCATTATTAGCATATACCTCTTCTAATAAAAAAATATGGAATCTAATAATTGCTTCCTTTTCCAGAAATGCTCTTATTTCTGTGTATTATATTATTTTCCATCCCATGAAACTAATGAATGTAACTTAATTTCTAGAAAGCCAACCTTAAAAAGGATACATTAAGTGAATGAAAATACAACATCTCCCAGCTTCTTACTGATAATAAACTTTCATTTCTGGGTCTGAGCCCTGCAAATTCCCTCTGTTTTAGTTTCCTAATTGTATCATTTTAAATGCACACATAAACACACACACACACTCATTCCCACATACACTGGCATTTATTTCTTTTTGATTTATTTTTTTCAGCTTGATGGAGTTTATTGTTAAAGTTAATTATGGAGTTACTACACTTTTTTGCTGAAATCTATTATGTAAAAAGATTTAAATTAATATTTGTTTAACTTATTTTTTAGGTAGCTGATATTCAGAGACAATCTCTTGGGCAGAGAAAAATCAGGAAGGTATCACATATTTCATAATTTTTAAATGTCACTTTATTTATTTAGGCACATTTTTTAAAATGTATACATTTTTCACCTTAAATGTATTTTTATGTTTACTTATGACTTATAATTCATACTCCTGGAAATAGTTAAAATAGTAAAGGTTAAAAAGTTTGCAGTTCTGCTTGGGTTTTAGGTAAAGCCTAGAAGCTTCTGCAAAATCTACCCTGGGAAGCTCTCTCTTCTGGTGTTATTGTGCCACAAATGTTATCAGAGTAGCCAAACACTCTACGACTCAAAACCCATTCCACAAGATTGAACCCATGCTAGGCACTGCTACCAAACCAACAAATGGTCTCAGGAGAGGTCATAGGCCCCAGTTGTGAGAGTATTACTGTTAATATGCTAAACGGATATCTTATTAAATTGATTCCTAATGAGTTATCACTGTACTCATAAATTGTTGCATTTGTCAATGTGCATCAGAAAAACTTCCACTTACAGTACAGAGCTGGTCAACACAGAGACCAATGTTCAGTGAACATTCTGAAAGTAAAAAAGATTGTGGAGTGCTCATCTATAAATCGCACATCGATGCTTCACTGTATCGTATCTCCACTCAAAGCTTGGGATTCATTTCAGCAGCCGGGAAGAATGATCATTAGAGCTGGAGGCAGTGGATGACAACAGCCTAGCAGAGATTTTTGGACACATCTGGTAGTTGCACATCTGAGATCTGTAAAAATTCAAACTAGACAAATTCCAAACATAGAAATATTAAAGGGATCATGAAATTTCACCCCAAAATAAGGGGCTATTAGCTGGTGGTGAATTGCAAGGAAGACAATCTCTTTTCTTCAAGGATATGGACTATAAAGGCTATCTGTGTTCTACTGGATGGTCCTACAGTAAAGTGCATAGAGAAATTATGAGGTGGACTCAGGATTTTAAAACATGTATCACATAAAGTAGGAGAGAAAAATGGTGAGGAAGGGTGGCAAGCAAGAGAATTTAGAGGAGGTTTGATCAAAACACACCGTGTGCCTGTATGAGATTCCCAAATTAAATTTAGGGAAACCACATATAAAACCAGACTCAGTTTCTTTGCGTTTTCGGAGACCATAGAAGAATTCTTGTAATCCTTCAAAATTAAAGAGATGCCTGAGTTACCCATCTGTCTCAAGGGCCTACTTTTACTACCCACAGAAATTGTAGAATTTGATCATAATGTTGTGATGAGAAATGGAGAGGTTCTAATAACTTGACCTTGAGTCAGGCTTCATAGTGTGCCGTTGACAAGCCATTTCCTGTTCCATCCCAGTGGTCCCGACTCTGTTACCTGTGAAGCCGAAACTTAACTGATAAATAAATATTTGCAACCAGCTCTTACTCGTTCAACAGAATGAGAGTTCTTATTCTTGTTCTGGTGTCATAGCACACTGACCGTGTGTGCTTTATAGCACACTGACTGTTGTTAGTAGTACACACTGACCGTGTGTGCTTAGTATGTACACAACACAGGTTCAGTTCAATCAAGTGAAGATGGACAGGGAAAAACAGAAAAAAAAAGTATTTTGTATGCAGCCTTTTAAGTGGTTAGTTTATGGAATAATTATTGATTCCTTGGGAAGAGGAGGAATTATCTCTGTATAGATTTTTTTTTTTATTTTAAAAACTTGAATGTGACTGTTAATTTTTATGTTTTCTAAATATTTTGAACTTTTCAGTTTCCTCATTTGACATAGTAAGCACTTCTGAATAAATAGACTTATTGATGGCTAGTTAACAGTACTCATCAACGTCTTATCTAGGAGGCAGGCTGCTTTACCTATGTGCAAAAATATTGTCAAGTTAAGGGGAGCCTCTGGACCTTGTCTACACAGGATTATCTAAATTGTCTTGATTAAATTGTAAATATAAGCTAACTGGAGTTGGTATCATTCTTTATACAGGAGATCTTGAACTCTATATGATCAGAAAATGCTGCCTAAGAACACTCATTCATGCTCATTGGTTTCTGCTCCTGATTTTCTAAGTGTAAGGCCAGTTCCCTTAAGCTCCTGTATCTGTCACTTCCCTACAGTGATATTTAAACAACTTGATCTGTGAGTAAAAGAAACCCATTACTCCTTCAAGAGTAAGACAAGTAAGACTCCTTGTCTTAACTGTATTGTATTGCTGTGAAGAGATACGATGATCCTGGTTATTTCTGTAAGGAAAGAACAACATGTCATTGGGGTTTACATATGTTTCATAAGTTTAGTCCATTATCAGCATGGCAGGAAGCAAGTGGCACACGAGACACAGAGAGGGAAAGCTCTACTAGCCAGGTTTGCAGGTGTCAGGAGGAAAGGCACCACTAGGGTCTGATCTGGGCTTCTGAAATGTCAAAGTCCACCGTAATCACACACCTCCTCCAACAAGGCTTCAGCTCTTAATAAGTTCAAATAGTGTCACTTCCAAAGAATTTAAATATGCGAGTAAGTGGACGACACTCTTATTCAAAAACAATGGTTCTTTTGTCATAATATTTTATGATGGCAATAAAAATAAAACCAAAACCACCACAACAAAAAAACTTAGACTCTTTAATGAAAAATTTTAATATTTGACACATTTTTACCTCTGTATCCATCTTTTAAAGATAATGAATTTAATAATATTTCTTTCCTATACCACGCATTCTTTCTTTAAAGAACTCCAGATTAAAAAAAAAAAAAGCATAGTAATATTTATACTTAAGTATTGCCACTCTCCTTGTTTTATCTCTACATTATTTCAGCCAAATAGAATGTTGTTTACATCGTACCAAATGGCTACAACTGAAATTTCATTCTCTCTTTTGCCACATCTGTAACTATGACTTCCCTTGGGCTTTTAAATATTACAAATAACTAAGTATTTCTTTCTGCCAACCATGCCCCTTCTTGATGTACAAAAGATGCTTATATCTGAATTAAAATGCTAGTCACTCTGTCCTACATGAGGTACAGGATGAAGCAGAAGTGTCCTTGGAAAAACAAATCCAATACACTTCACCAGTTCAAAGCCATTATGTTTTTATCTAGTGTAAGACAACTTGGTTTTACTCCAAAAATGTTCCCTCAATCCCAATAAAACCAGCTCTAGTCAGTCTATATTGCCCAATAGCCCTATAAATACCTGTGTGGTTGCTGGCCTTGAACAAGATCAATTATGGTGTCCTAGAAGATATTGCCTTACAAAGGGAGTTTATTTTTTAACTTATTGAAAGCTTGTTTTTCTACCAAAACTACAAAATATGAACATGAGTGACTTCTAGAAAACATATTTATATCAAAATTATAAAATTTTAATTAGTTTTGCCAATTAGCAAGACAAGTAAATCAGCAAAATAGAGACAAACAGACAACACTACTGAAGTCTAAATGCAGTCCAAAATAAAAAAATATATTTTAAATGTAGACTTTTAGATTTAGAGTTCTCAGATTTTAAAACCTACATATTTCAATTTTAGAAACAATAAACTAATTTTCTATGAATTAGTTTATTTGGTTTGATTTTTTAGTGTTATATTTTTTGTATTCATTTTAATATATATATATATATGGTTATGTGTATTTATTCTCCCTTTTTTGTGTTTTTTTTGTGTGTGTGTGTGTGTGTGTTTTGTTGTGGAAGTGAGAAGACAATTTAAAGGAGTTGGTTACATCTTTCTACCATGTGTTCTGGGATTGAATTTGGGTAATAATTCTTGGATAGTTCACAGTTCACTTTACCCAGGGAGCCATCACCAAACTTACTTTATATATGGCCACAAAAAGACATGTGATATGTTTAATGAACAGTTACTTGAAACACATTCTACAGAGTTGATTTATAAGAATTTAAAATTTGTAGCTTCTGTAATTTATGTTTTATCTTTCAGTGCATGTTGTGATAATAAGAATATGTTGCTTCAAGGAAGGCACATACTTCCTTGGAGTCTTGGAAACAAGGGTAATAGTAGACTTTTGCTTTGTGAATCAACTTTTCATACTCTGCTGATTTTATGTGCATCTAGAGTGGTTGGTACATGCCATATCTTGTTTCACACACAGGTTGAAAAATTGCTTAGCAGAAATGGGCCTCTACTTGCTGAAAATGCTTGTTTAATTTACACCGTAAAACACGGCCTATTTGGTGGAAGGTGCTTCATTTAATTTTCTTGTAAAGAGAATCTTGTGAGAATCTGAATTTACTGGCACCATATATGCAAATTCTTCTGGTGATATATGGATCGTACTTGGATAGCAGCCTGGCTGGCTCTCCTGAAATCTACACAGCTATCTTCATATTGCTTTCTCTGCTGGTCTTCAGGTTAGACCACTCAATATTAATAGCTCAACATTTCAACAAATCTGTATTTGATTTCCTGCCTCACAAGCCCAGCTGGTTTTAAAAGTTGAAATAAATCATTTTGCCTAAATTAACAGTGTTCTTGACAATCTGTTTTATTATATTTACCCTTGAATCCCACTATGCCTTATAAATTGGAGATGGCTGATTTACTCTGACAGGAGGAGGGAGGAAGGGAGGTGGGAAGGAGATAGCTCACTTGCTCCCAGTAAAGTAGAGTTTCTAATCTAAGACATAAGCTGCTGGTGGTGGTGGTCAGATTTTCAGAATGGTTAACTAGTTATTTTTCTCAGTATTTCTCACATTTTATGCTCTACAATGTGTACTGAAGATGACACTTTTGTATGTTGACATAAAGATGTAGTGGTGAGAGGGGTAACGAAATAAATGAATGGCATAAGGAAGCAAAGAGTTATTGGTCTATATTTTGGTCCTTGTTAGATAGCAACTGGTGCTGAAATTAATTTTAAAGATATTAGAGAAAATGTCAAATGCCAATTACCATAAAATTTGAGTCCAAAAGGAATTTGAGAGAGAGTGTCAAAATATATTTTCAACACCCAGGATTAGTCAAAAGTGGAGTATTGCACCTGAGTATACCTTCAAAATATTCAGTTTGGTAAAGATATTTCTTGAGATGATTGGTGGGTGTTTTCTTTGGAGGCAACGTCAATATAGAACATAAGAAACATAGTACAAAAGGGTGAGATGGGTACAGAAATAAATTTTACTTGAGACACATTCTCACAATATGAAATAGAGAGAGGATTTTAAAACCCACACATTTGTATTCAGCAAACATATCTATGCTGTCATTGGTTAAACAGGTATGTGTAGGGAGCAAAACATTTACCTTTATTAATTTTTGGCCCAAAGATCAGCAGGTTGTGTACTCAATTTGCTGTAATTCAGAAGGCACAGCAGAGCAACTTTTACCACTTTCTCTGATCCAGATACGAGATCCCGAAATTTGAAGTCATAGTATGTGAGAGACTTCGGCAGAAATTAAGCAGGAGAACCTATAGCTTTAAAGCATCGCTTTTAATGTGGAATAAGTGAACCCCGGGGGTAGATAGAGGACAAAGCATCACCAACCTTTCTTTCCCGGAAAAAAATTTCAACTTTTT